>CAHIKZ030003402.1:1830000-1950000 GCA_903632075.3 Acanthosepion pharaonis | reverse complement strand
AGTTGTGGCAGAAATATTCGACTTATAAATGTGTAAGATAAATTCTGGCTACAACATTTTAGCACGTCATAGAGAACTGACTTCCCTAGCAGTAGACTTATAAGCTGATTCACTATAATAATCCCACTTCATGTCTGTGGAAAACGAGATCAAAAACGCGCAGTATATTTCTCTCTTGGAGGTTAGCATCAGCCACGCTAATGGAAGGGAAAATGTTCTTTGAGATGATTATTAGAGAGCAGTTTCATTATGGAGGCGTTAAAATAAAAAAAAAATCCACTTCTTGCCCTAATTAACAACTGATTGAAGGTCATTTTTTTTATATCAGCTGTCAATTTGACTTCATTCAATCTATCAGATTTACTATTAAGACAGAAGAAAATTGTTGTATTAACAGCACAGATACCGATAATTGTTAACTTCGGGAATGTCGTTGATTGAAATAAGGAATACAGAAGGTTCAAGAATAGAGCCCTTGTGAGATGCTTACATTAACATAAAAAAAGATCTAGAAGAGTGGCCGTTCAAGACAATTTTCATTACATAAGTTTTTTTAAGCATATCACCCCAAGCAAGGTGGGAATGCCACTAGCACGCAAAGGGTTACAGAGAGTGAGAGTAAAGAGGAGTGTTTGGGAAAAGGACAAAGAGAAGGGCGGGGATCAAGGTCAAGATTGAATCAAATCAAAGAAATGGCCCAAAACAATATAACTCTTCTACTTATAACCAGCATCCAAGAGTAGAATATTTGACACATGTCTAGACAAATGCAGAATGTAAACCTTACTTATCAACGGATTTTTTTTTTGTTTTGCAGTAAGGTTCACAATTTACAGGACCCGGGGGTCATTCAAGGTAGTCCAATATTGGAACGATGAAGTTCAGCACAGTATGACCAGTCTGGTACACTGTGCGCTAATTCGAACGCAATTGCTATCATTGAGACAGTGCATGAGGGCATTGAATTAAAATTGTGCGGAATTATTAAAATTTTCGAATATCTCGCTGTGCCCCTGGGAGTTAACCGAGGCGCCCCATGGAGCTGCTGTGTATACTTTGGGAAGCACTGAATTATCAAGAATTCTATGGGAAACAAATTACTGTTGGATTTCTTTTCTGTATATTTTCCATTTCCCTCGTGATCGAAGATAAATGAACATAATAAATTTTATCTCAAGCCATGAATAATTTCATATAATTTTCCTTTTATATTTTAGCATTATATCTTTATTTCCCGAGAAAGTTTGCGGCAGACGCATTAAAGAAGAAAAAAAATTATAATAATACAGTTACGCTATTGATTTTTTTATATTAATTTTCAACTAATAGAAGATTCAAGAGCCACTCAATGTAGAGTGTTACTTTTAAATTAGTTATGATGAATGAGGCGTATGATTTTTTGAATCATTTCACCCCAAGCAAGGTGTGAGTGCCACTAGTTCGTAGTTGGTTACAGAGTGTGGAAGTGGGGGAAAAGACTGGGGTCAGGGACATTAAGGAAAGGGTAAAAGATAAAAGGGGTTCAAGTTCACAGAAGATGGCGATTGACATTGCATTGAAATTTTTGAAGGTATCAGGGAAGCAAGTAAGCGGAAGGGAGTTCCACTGTCGGCAAGTGCGAGAAAAGACATTATTGATGCAGAAATGGCGGTTACATTTAATCATTTCACCAGTAAAACTGTGATATCTAGATGCCAATCTAGTAGCACGCTTAAATTCATGTAGTCAGGGCCCCAGGGAAAAAAATCGTCAGAGCAGTTGCCATGAAAATATTTATAGAAAAGACAGAGGGAAGCCACATCACATCCGTGAGAAAGTGACTGAAGTCAAGATGCCAGGTCAGGATCGATTACATTGCAGATCCTTCTTTGGATTTTGTCAAGAACCTCGAGATGAACAGCAGAGACACCAGACCAGATATGCCAACAGTATTAAATGCACAGACGAATGGTAGATTTGTAAATATGAATGAAAGAGATGCATTTTATTATACCGGATTATCCGTTTTACCGGACCAACCGATGTAACAAAATAACAATACAATGATACATCACTGATCCACCAAATATACATCTTTCGTATATCTATATCATCACTGACTCTTAAAGAGTCATACTAAACTATTATTAAATACCACACTACCTGTGGCCTTCCAGTGAAGTAATGTTGGCTTTTATAATTAAATAGCTTCAGTCAGTTATGTGCCATGCATGATACACGCTTAGGTGATCATGTATCTTTCGATATATGACTGACGAGGCAGATATTTTCCCGCAGTAGACCAGTTGCCTCCAAAGCTATAGAACCTGGTCTGTCCTGCTATTTACCCATAGCTGGGGGTAGAAGAAGAGGATTCATACCTTTTCCCAAGAGAATGGAATTCAAACTCGGCTCTCCGATTCCTCAATCCGAATCACTATCCATTATTCCACCGTGCCTCCTTAAATAAGTTAATTATTCAAATAAAGTCATTTTTTACTCTGAAGTAGTAACGAAGTTAATTGGAAGTCACGATGTTGGCAGTTTTTAAAAGTTTATTTTGACATTCTAACAGAAGTTATAACATTCCATACATGAAACTATCATTGTATTAAATTTGGTCGTCTGTCCGTGTGTGAAAATATTATGTAAAACCTTGACATTAAATAAATGCGCTTTTATCATGTTTATCTGCCAGTATGAGTTTTATATATTGCCGTTCTTAGGTGCATTGCATAATTAAAATGACTACTTTCCGTATTCAACGATAAAATAAATATGGTAACCATCTTAGCATTTTGATCACAGCTTTTTAGTCAATGGTGGTCTCTCAGTATTTCTTTAGTGAACTCTTCAGCAGTGCATTTCGTTATAATTGTGGGAAATTCAAATGTTTGCTCCTATTGTTTCCCTTATCAGAAGTAACCATCAGTTACTAGAAAATCGGTAGAGTAACATTATTAGCTATTAGTATTGTTATAAAACGGACCACATTTACCTTTCTAAGAAACACCTCTATCAGATGTCTCTCAGGTTTTTCATTTTTGTGGCTATCTTTGCCGCCCTAATATTTGAAACATCGCTGTAGCAATGATACCCGCGTTTATCAATTGCGTTACTTTAAAACATTTTCAAAAACCCGGTAGCCATGAAATCTAAAATTAATCGAGACATATTGAATCATTATCCACGTTTGGAAATACGTACACACATCACAACCGAATATATGATAAAGAAAATTCGATTAAATAATCCCGAGATTATGTTGCCACAAATCTAATTTGGCTTCCTGTATTTAAATACAGTTGTACATTTTATATTGCATCCTGGTATCTTGCGAATAGAAATGGTATTTATGTCCCCATTAAATTTCGTATTTAAAAAAATAATCTTATATAAAAGGGTCTTAGCATATCAGAAAACTGACGCCAGCCATAAAATTAGCAACCTTCATGAATACAATACTTCAATTTTTTTTTTTGCAATTCTTTACGGCATGCAAAATTATAGTTTATCGTTGTTTCAACCGTGGCAATGTCAAATTATTGCCATTATCGTTTCGCAGATGCCGAAACAGAATTCTGTGCACAGGAATAGTTCATTCAAAGTTTTATTAATCGGCAGAAGACTGCTAAAAATATTCAAGGGAAGATATCAACCTACTTGCAAAGATGAAACAGCCACGCTCTGTTACAACTGATACGTTGGCTTATCAAATATATAAAAGTCAAACATTAATTACATATATAAAGTGGGTTGTCTGGAGAACATTAGGTAAAACCGTGACATAAGAAAATTGTCATGATATTATTCATATCTACCAGCATGTGTCTTATATCCTGCCCAACTTCTTAAGACAAATAACTAATCTGCATATACCACTTTAACATTCAAATTTAAAAAAATAACTGTTTTGTTATTAATTTAATTCTGACCCTTTCTTATTATGGAATGGGAAATACCAGATATTTCGAATCAAATCATTCAAGAAAATTGTTAAACTAGAGGGTGTTCCAATAACTCGGATCAATTTTAAAAGTGAATTAAGTTCGAATAATAAAGAACCTTTGTTTTAAAACAGGGGTCATCAATCAGTTAATATATATATTTGCGCAAATGATATGATGAAAAATGGCAATTAGACGATTTTTAGTGAAGCGAAATTTTGCTTGTAAACTGAGCATTGTTTAATGGCTAGCAAGTTTCGTCTGGTTTATCATTATTACTAAATAGTGAGTCCAATCTCAAAAAAATCTATCAAAAATTCGACATTAAATAACGCAAAAGCGATGATAAGTTTTAAAAGAGACCAACCTAACATTATTACTGAATAGTGAATGTCGTAAAACCAGCCAAACTAAATTAATTTACCTACTATAGGAGGCACGGTGAACTGAGAAATAGGAGAGTCGAGTTCGAATTCCAGTCAGATCCATTACATTCACTTATGTGCTAATAACCTTGGTAAAAGTATAAATCCTCTTTTTCTCCGCCATCCCAGTTATGGGTAAATAGCAGGGTAGACCGGGTTCTATAGCCTTGGATGGCAACTGGTCTACTGCTGAGAGAAATTGCAACATACTATGAGAAAATATCTGCCTCGTCAGTCATGTATCGAAAGATACATGATCGCCTAAGCATGTATCACGCATGGCACATAATTGACTAACTGAGAAGAAACAAGTCAAAAGAATGGTCTTATACATGAAGTGAGAAACATGCTAATATATAGCACGGTGGATTCAGGAATCGGAGAGCCGAGTTCGAATTCCAGTCGAATCCATTACATTCACTTATGTGCTGTTACCCTTGGGAAAGGTATGAATCCTCTTTTTCTCTCCCCAGCTATGGGTAAATAGCAGGACAGACCGGGTTCTATAGTCTTGGGTGGCAACTGGCCTACCGCAGAAAGAAATGGCAATCTACTGCGGGAAAAAAATCTGCATCGTCAGTTATGTATCGAAAGATACATAATCGCCTATGCGTGCATCACGCATGGCACACAACTGACTGTGCCCGATATAATTTTAATTATTTCACCCCGAGCAAGGCAATAAAGTCGTTAAGAAGCATAGGGTTACTGGGTGTGGGAGAATACGAGGAAAAGAAAACATTATTAAAGAGGGAGAAAAATAAAAGAATAAGAATTAAGAAGACAGAAGATAACGATTGACTTTGCAATTGAATTTTTGAAGGTCAAATTACGAAACCGGAAGAAAGACCCATAAGGAAGAAATGTGAGAGAACAAAGTGTAAGCAGGGAACTTCCCGTTATATTTAGCCAGGTCAGATGATGAGACCTTGCCACCAATCTAGTAGTACGCTTAAATTCATTATGTACCAAAGAAGAAAAGTCATGAGAACAATTACCGTGAAATCTTTATGAAAGGGGAAGCCAGGTGACGGTGGTAGGAATCCATAATGCTAAATCAGGACCACTAACATCGCAGATTCTTCTTTGTGTTTTATCAAGAATTTCTAAATATATAGCAGAAACACCAGACCAGCAATATTCAAGACATGAACGAATAGTAGGCTTATAAACTCTTGCGAGAAAAACTGTTTAGCACGACATTGTGAACCATCTTTCCAAGCAGCAAACGCAGCAATTGATCCACTATATTCTTTATACTTCATGTCAGCGGAACTCTTAGAGTTTTCTTTTCGAGGCGATAAAAGAAACAAATTGGGCAGTTATTTACTCCAAAGATAAGTAAAAATCTCAAGATTGTTTATTAATGGTATGCACAATCCTAACAACATAAGATATGCAGATAATACTGTGTTGAAAGAAAGACACAGAAATAATAACTGCAGCAATTCCTACACATGGTAGTGAAGCTAAGCGGTAAGAAAGGATTAACTATAAATCCTAAGATAAAATGGATGTGCGTTAGCTAAAAGGAAATATCAAGATGCGAGATACGAATTGGAAATCAAATATAGAAATTAGACTTTTAAGGGAAGTGTTTGAACAAATAACAGAAACTATGATACTGAAATCCAAAGGTTCACTGGGATAGCGATAAAAGCTTTATCACGTTAGTAATGTAATAGCAAACATGATTGCTATGTAATATCGAACTTTCTATGTGTCAGTGAATGCTGGAAAATTTCCTCACAGATGAACGTGAGACGAGACAACAGAGATGTGGTTGTACAGAAGGATGTTGCGAATATCATGAACAAAACGCGTGAATAACGAGGGAGTATTAAAGAAAATAGAAAGATGAAAGATACATAGTTCGTATTTTTTATTGATTTGTCTTTTTTTAAAGGTTTATCAACCTTAAAATTATTTAAAACCAGAACATATTTTGGATTGTAAGAATTTTTTGAGATAATAATGATTTACTGATACAAGTCTTACTATTTAACCCATAGCTAGGGAGAGAAGGGGTGGATTCACACCTTTCCTAATGGTATTTGAGCGTAACGAACCCAGCGAGAATTGGAACTCTGCTCTCCGATTTCCAAACCCGAACGATTATCCATTGCACCGCCCGCACATCCAAGTTTACAGCACTTGGTATTCTCAAGCAATCACCCATCTAGGTAGTGACCAAACTCGAAGTTGCTTAACTTCGGTGATCGGTTGATAACTGGTATTTCAACGTGATATTGCCGTAAGCCACTTATAGATCGAATCAGAAAGAGACAATTGGAATTTCTAGGAGACATAATCAGGAAAGAGGGCTTGGCGAAGTTGATACTAACAAGACATAGTGGCGGCAAGATGGACAGAAAGAAACAGCGAGTAAAATACCAAATTGCGCGGCCCCTTTTGGGGTCGTGGGTGTCAAATATTTTAAGCCAGGGGTTCCTTCCCGTCAGGCAGTACCTCTCCCTCGCGACGGAGTTGGGTTTATTGCCCGGTGTCTGGGGCTCTGCAAAAGGTGAAGTACCGAGGTGGCTTGGGCAATTTTTCTACGATATTGCCGTTAAACCAACTTTAAATTGACCTAGTGTGACATTTAGTAACGACGTGGGTGAACATACCAAGTGAGTTAGTAAAAGGGAGAGTGGGAAGAATACTAAAAAAAAAAAAAATGCTAACACCTTCAAAGTATAGGAAGTTGTGGAAGCCGATATCTCCCATGTCCCGAACACAACAGGACACATTCAACTAGTACATAAATAATAATATAGAAATTTACAGTATATGGAAATTACATGCAAATTAATGACAGTCTTGGAATAGAGGAAATGGCTTCCGTAGAATAAGGACAACAGTATAATTGATTAATTCTGTTTTGACCTAGGAAAGAAATCAAGTTGGTAATTTATTTTTGTCACAACCAATAAGTCTCTTCGAAACGAATAAATCAATTTTTCTTATTTATTTATTTATTCGTTGTATCTTCAAAGTTTTTTTTTTTTTTTGCAGTGCGTCTTCAGGAGAAGTGAGGCATAAAACTGACTTTTCTGAACTATCTTACAAAAGGTCTGCACTTAAACAAGTGACGAGATAAGGTGCGAAAATGTATTTGATTTTGAATGGCCGAAGAGATATAATGCGGAAATATATCTGGAAATGACACTGGACAGACTGATATATTGTTTGTTTGTTTTGTTTTTTTTTTACTTGACAAGCTGAGCTCTTATGATATTGAACTTTATCAGAGACACCCAATAAGGATGGAACTCACTAAATGAAACTTGCCATTCTAAGGCTTACCCTACATACATCGACACGACCTATAATAACAGAATATATATATATATATATATATATATATATATATATATATAAGAAATTCATCCCAAGCCAGGTGATAATGCCACAAAGACACAAGGGGGCTACTGGGAGTAAAGACAACGAAAAGACTTTAGAAGTACCTTGAAAACCATTCTTAAAGAAAAAACAGGAGACAAACTTCTATTCCTGTTCAAGTGACCGGGGATAAGTGTTAACCGGACGATAGGCAAAACTATCTACTATTAAGTATTTGAGGCTTTTATATACATACATACATACATACATACATACATATATATATATATATATATATATATATATATATATATATATATGCAATTTGTTATATATATTATTTATATATCCTATATGCGTGGTACTTATTGGAAAGCGCTCAATATCAATGACAGAGCTAACGTTGATGTGAATTTGTGACCCTGGATTTCACATTATTTGCGATCGTCAGACAATCTATACCCACGCGCGCGCGCACACACACACACACACACACACACACACACACACACACACACATATATATATATATATATATATATATATATATATATAAATTAAGATATTACACCGTAATCATTTCAAATTCGCTATACAGTTGTAGTTGTGTTTCAATGCCTATCAATGTATCCCATCAGGTGATTGTCAATTATCGACGAGTTAACGATCTTTTAAAATTAAAAAGCAAAATACAACATTTTTACGAAAAAAAGGGTAGGTTATAAGGTTTGTTGGCTTTTCTCTGATCAACCAATCAATTATGACCTATGTTAAATTTTTATAAGAGAAGGAAGCTAAAATTAAGAAATATTTTTTTGATAATTGGGTTATGACTCGTAGATTGGCCGTTAACGACAGACATAAACGATAACATAAATGAATATATGAATTATAAAAAACTAGATAATGCCATAACGTAAGAAATTAAAATGGGGTGGAGTGGTAATCTGGTAAAATGCAAACAAGTTATATAGCTTTGTGAGTTTACTACATAATTTTTTTATAGTTGATAAATAACTGCTTTAAGAAACTAGTAAATATTTTAAACGTATAGAATTATTTGGTAAATTAACATGCAACTGTTGAATAAAGATTCTTCATATAAGATGTTAATAACAATCACCAATCAATGTAAAAATGTCAAAAATACAAAACAAATACCAATACGTCGTACAAGATGTTACTAATACTACCAGGAGATTAATACAAAATTATATTAAATCCAAATTAATCTAAATTAAATTTAAATTTAACATTTATGTTTCTGTATTTAATAGAAACACATTAAACTCACGAAGTTTAGGTGCCATAAAGGAAAGATCATCAGGGCAATTACCATGAACGTATTTATAGAAAAAGGCATAGAGAAGTTATGTTACGATGGTGTGAAAGGGACTGAAGCCATTGTGCCAGGTAAGGATCAATAACATGGCAGATTCTTCTTTGTATTTTATCAAGAACCTCTAAATACATTGCAAAAGCACCAGACTATATGTGACAGTAGTATTCAAGGCATAGATATATTTAGAATTAGTAAATAACAAGCACTTAAATTACCTTGGTGTGTGGATCAGTTTTAACATATTTAGCATAGGCGATGAGGAAAGTGAACATAGAATAGAAATGAAAACATGGGACTAAATGAGAAAACCAGCTCAAGTGTCAAAAACAAAACGCCATACACAGATGTTCCTGTTTTGTGTCGAGATGATCATGAAAGGTTTCATTATGTAATTGTAGAACATGGAACGACTGTTTCTTGTAATAAACATCACTGTAGATGTTTATTACAAGCAAATTAAACATTACGTGAAAGTTGTCATTCTTTGTTAAATAAAAAAAAAGGTAAGTCTTCATCATGAAACCGTATTCTTCGAAACCTCTCTCCACACTCAAAACAAGATAATTTGAATGTGAAGTTCTTTCACATCCTCTCTGCTCATCAGATATAATACCTGCAGATTTTCATTTGTTTCGATCTAGAAATTCTTGATAAAATACAAAAAAAAAAAAAAAGAAAAAAAAAGAATCTGCAATGTTAATGGTCCTGATTTGGCATCGTGGATTCCCACCACCGTAACGTAGCCTCCCCCTTTCATAAAGATTTCATGATGACCTTTCCTCTTTGGTACCTAGACTGTCTAGGTTAGATACACCATTTTGTGTATTCAAAAAGAATAAAAGAACAACGATGGAATAACTTTTTAAACTTTTTCGAAAAAAAAAAACAAACAAAAAAACAAAAACAAAACACACACACACACACAAACATCGGTAGTCAGTGTCTAGTTGGGTGATCGCTAGGGAATACCCGGAGCGGTTAGCTTGGATGTGCAGCTGGTGTAATAGCGGTTCAGAATGAGAAGTCGCAGAGCCGAGTTCTAATTCCAGTCGTGTTTGTTATATGCCTTTAGGTAAAAATATCGTTGGGAAAGGTACAAATCTATCTCTTCTCCTCCCATATCTTTGATTTAATGGATTTATAAAGAAAAATTAACGCAAAATGTTTTATTGTCAAAAATATGTATCACATGGTTCAATTAAATATATCCAAATATATATGTGAGGCAATTGTTAAATCTCTTTATTTGCATGCACTGAATCGAAGAATTTAGAGAAAAAAAAACATTAATTTTAAGATATTTTAGAGTGGCCATAAGTTTGTAAAATCAGTAGGTATTTTAAATAGTTAGATTCTGAAATCAATAAGATTCACAAGCGGAATCATTCGAAAAGGGAACTATTTTTTATGCAACCCAACACCACCTTTCTTCGCGAAATGGTAATTTAATACACACACTGTCCTGTTTAGTAATCGTGTTTTTAAAACCAAATCAATTCGTGGCGTTTCTTCAATGATAGCTCTGTCTATTTATGAAGTGAATGTCGATAGTGAATCGTAAAGGATATACATCGGCTCCAAGAGCTTCACCAAAACCTTCTTATGATAAATACAAGTTTAATATTATGAATATAATTGTCCCCACGTGAATCCCTGTTTGCTGAGAGAATGAGGCACTACACAGCCTCTAAAATTTTGGCCCTCATGATTACTGGCGTCTTTGTAATAGGGTACTAAATAAGTGCAAGATCTCTATTTCCCGCTCTTCAATCGATTTGGCGTGTTATCATCCTCTGCTGATAAAGCTGAATACTTTGCTCGAGAATTCTCCTCAAGCTCTACTCTTGACTGATGTGGAGTAACCAACCCAGCTTCTCACTTAGAACTGATTTTCTGTTGAGTGATATGCATATAACTTCTTCTATAGTTCCTGCTATCATCTCTAACCTTGATCACCACAAACTATGTGAACCCAATGATTTCCCTGTTATAACCATTAAGAAGTGTGCTTCCGAGCTGGCTCTTGTTCTCTCTAAACTGTATTATAAATGCCTCGCTGCCTCCTGTAGTTTGCCTGTTTGCTGGAAATCATCGTCTTTTTTAAGAACACTGGTGAACCATCTGACACATCCAACTATCGGCCTATTAGCCTTCTACTTCTTTTGGGTAAATTCCTAGAGGCCCTAGTCAATGTTAAGTTAGTTCATCATTTCTGATCATAAAGCCTTTTCTCAGGTAAACAGTACGGCTTTCGTTTCTCCAGATCAACTGCTGATGTACTAACAATAATTGCGGAAACACTGTCATGCTCTAGATAATTACAGTTAAGATCGGACTGTAGGACTGGACATCTCGAAAGACTTTGACAGGGTCTGGCATTTAAGTATTCTTCATAAAATAAAAACCTATGGGAACGTTTTAGAGCTGATCCAGTCGTTCCTATCAAAGCGTGCAGTGAAAGTTGTCCTGAACGGCCACTCATCTAGATCCTTTCGAACTAACTTTAATCTTCATTAACAACTTTTCCGCTCTCAACTTGGCCTCTATGATGCCGACACTACTATTTACTCCTACCTCGATAGTAAGGCTGATCCTACAGAAAGGTCAAAATGCAGTTGATGTACAAAACGACCTCAAAACTGTCAAGACTGTTAATTGGGACACAAGATGGCTTGTGAAATTTAACGCCTCCAAAACTAAACTGATCTCCATTAATCATCTGACAGACTCCGCGCTCTTCTTTCCATCAGCATTCTCAGCTGTCATGAAGCGGAAAGACTACACTGAATCCATCACTAGATGCTGTCCACTGTCCTCTCTGTACTTATAAATACTTTCATGGTAAATGTTCGGATGAGCTGTTCGCTATGTTAGCTAGTCTGTATGAATTTAAGCGCAGTACTAGACTGGTATCGAGACTTAAGCTAACTAGATCTAGCCGTAACTTCTATGTAAACAGTTTCTTCTCTCGCACTTCTCGCGTGTGGAACTTCCTTCCGGCTCCATGCTTTCCAACCAACTTTAATGTGCAAAAATTTAAATGCAGTGTCCATCGCTATCTACTGTCCTCTTGATTGTTGGTTTCTCTTTCTACCCATTAATAATGTTTCCTAATTCCTCCACAACGGGACAGTAACTGTACTGCCTTGCTTGAGGGGGTCATACCGATTAAAAACATATGATTCCAACGCTACATAAGAGTTCTCATGTTTCAAAACAAGAGTCAAAAACTTCAATATAATTATTTGAATTAAATTGAATTAAAGTACAAGCTCTATTCCATCTTCAAGCGAATTTTTTTTTGGGAATAACTAATTTTTGAAATTTACGCGTTTTATAAGCATATTCATTATTAAAATTAAAATTACTAAGGTAACGGCTAGAGCAATTATTTAAAAAAAGAGAATATATATATATATATATATATATATATATATATATTAATTTGTTCATTATCTATCTATCTAAGGTTGTTCATTATCTATCTATCTATCTATCTATCTATCTAGCAAATATTCAGCAATATAGATACACTTTGTCACCATTAATTCATGCACACAGATGAATTCCAACGCATTGACGCACATAAAATACAAATAAAGATCTTAAGACAGTAAGCATTTATATAAACATATTTTTCAGCAAATACAAAGACATAAGCACTTTCTTATTCATAACCATTCATATATAAGCCTCTAGTCTTACGCAGGATAACATATGTGAACTTTATATATCTATTCATATAGGAATGCACACCATATATGAATACAATATGGACGTATATTTTATTCACTTCTTGCACCGAAATGAACAACATCCACCGAATTGTCGACTTGTCAGCCTGTCAAATCTCATTGAAATGTTTTTTCTTTCTTTTTTCATTTACGAAGCAAATATATATATATAGACATGCCAATCTTTTGTATTTTTTAAAACCTTCACCAAAAGGCAGCTTTTTCTTATCTTTAACCCCAATTTCCTGTAATAGTTCCTTTCTTTTTTTGCCTTACGTTGCCCCTTAATTATTTTACATTTTATCGCGGTCATTCCTTCTCCAATTTTTGGTCACTAATCCCCCACCCCAAAAATCCTCTTTTAATTTCTTTTTACACCCTCGTGTTCCACTTCTGGTTCGATTTATGTTATTTTCCAAACCTTAACATAAATCTAGCACAAGGCGAGTATGGGAACACCAAATAATGGTAAAAATCATTGCACTAACGATTTGATCAGTGAAACAGCGCTCTATTGAATCCGTTCAGGTTATTTACAAGTTTTATCCTAATCTGGGACAAAGCCCCCATCGAGTAACCATCCAGTAACTTTTGGACTCATACTAATGCCAGGAGATTAAGTTATTACAAAGCATAACTATCTCTGTTTACATGATTTCCATTCAGATAAATGCAGAATAAGCAAGCGAAGCTCATTTGAGATACGGCCATCTTGACTGACAAGTACTTGGAAAGCAATCACCCTGTGTCCTTGTTCACAAAAGCATCTATGAATGCATACTGATGGGCATTGCAGTACTTTGGGTTAAGAACACCGGGGAGCGGTTAGAATAGATTTCTTGACATTTTTCACTGTTTAAGATTGGTTTTCCGGTTTGTCTCTATACTTTCCGGTTCCTTTCTATACTTTCCGTTTCCTTTCTATACTTTCCGGTTCGTCTCTATACTTTCCGTTTCCTTTCTATACTTTCCGGTTCCTCTCTATACTTTCCGGTTCCTTTCTATACATTCCGGTTCGTTTCTATAATTTCCGGTTCCTTTCTATACTTTCCGGTTCGTCTCTATACTTTCCGGTTCTTCTCTATACTTTGCGGTTCCTTTCTATACTTTCCGGTTCGTCTCTATACTTTCCGGTTCCTTTCTATACTTTCCGGTTCCTCTCTATACTTTCCGGTTCCTTTCTATACTTTCCGGTTCGTTTCTATAATTTCCGGTTCCTTTCTATACTTTCCGGTTCGTCTCTATAATTTCCGGTTCCTTTCTATACTTTCCGGTTCGTCTCTATACTTTCCGTTTTCTTTCTATACTTTCCGGTTCGTCTCTATACTTTCCGGTTCTTTCTATACTTTCCGGTTCGTCTCTATACTTTCCGGTTCTTTCTATACTTTCCGGTACGTCTCTATACTTTCCGGTTCCTCTCTATACTTTCCAGTTCCTTTCTATACTTCCCGGTTCGTTTCTATACTTTCCGGTTCGTCTCTATACTTTCTGGTTCTTCTCTATACTTTCCGGATCCTTTCTATACATTCCGGTTCGTCTCTATACTTTCCGGTTCCTTTCTATACCTTCCGGTTCGTCTCTATAATTTCCGGTTCCTTTCTATACTTTCCGGTTCGTCTCTATACTTTCCAGTTCCTTTCTATACTTTCCGGTTCGTCTCTATACTTTCCAGTTCCTTTCTATACTTTCCGTTTCCTTTCTATACTTTCCGGTTCGTCTCTATACTTTCCGGTTCCTTTCTATACCTTCCGGTTCGTCTCTATAATTTCCGGTTCCTTTCTATACTTTCCGGTTCGTCTCTATACTTTCCAGTTCCTTTCTATACTTTCCGTTTCCTTTCTATACTTTCCGGTTCCTCTCTATACTTTCCGGTTCTTCTCTATACTTTCTGGTTCCTTTCTATACATTCCAGTTCCTTTCTATACTTTCCGGTTCGTCTCTATACTTTCCGGTTCCTTTCTATACATTCCGGTTCGTCTCTATACTTTCCGGTTCCTTTCTATACTTTCCAGTTCCTTTCTATAATTTCCGGTTCCTTTCTATACTTTCCGGTTCGTCTCTATACTTTCCAGTTCCTTTCTATACTTTCCGGTTCGTCTCTATACTTTCCGGTTCCTTTCTATACATTCCGGTTCCTCTCTATACTTTCCAGTTCCTTTCTATACTTTCCAGTTCCTTTCTATAATTTCCGGTTCCTTTCTATACTTTCCGGTTCGTCTCTATACTTTCCGGTTCCTCTCTATACTTTCCAGTTCCTTTCTATACTTTTCGGTTCGTCTCTATAATTTCCGGTCCTTTCTATACTTTCCGGTTCGTCTCTATACTTTCCGCTTCCTTTGTATACTTTCCGGTTCTTCTCTATACTTTCCTGTTCCTTTCTATACTTTCCAGTTCCTTTCTATACTTTCCAGTTCCTTTCTATACTTTCCGGTTCCTTTCTATACTTTCCAGTTCCTTTCTATACTTTCCGTTTCCTTTCTATACTTTCCGGTTCGTTTCTATAATTTCCGGTTCCTTTCTATACTTTCCGGTTCGTCTCTATACTTTCCGGTTCCTTTCTATACTTTCCATTTCCCTTCTATACTTTCCGGTTCGTTTCTATAATTTCCGGTTCGTCTCTATACTTTCCGGTTCCTTTCTATACTTTCCATTTCCTTTCTATACTTTCCGGTTCGTTTCTATAATTTCCGGTTCCTTTCTATACTTTCCGGTTCCTTTCTATACTTTCCATTTCCTTTCTATACTTTCCGGTTCGTTTCTATAATTTCCGGTTCGTTTCTATACTTTCCGGTTCCTTTCTATACTTTCCATTTCCTTTCTATACTTTCCGGTTCGTTTCTATAATTTCCGGTTCCTTTCTATACTTTCCGTTTCCTTTCTATACTTTCCAGTTCCTTTCTATACTTTCCGGTTCGTCTCTATAATTTCCGGTTCCTTTCTATACTTTCCGGTTCGTCTCTATACTTTCCGCTTCCTTTGTATACTTTCCGGTTCTTCTCTATACTTTCCGGTTCCTTTCTATACTTTCCAGTTCCTTTCTATACTTTCCGTTTCCTTTCTATACTTTCCGGTTCGTTTCTATAATTTCCGGTTCCTTTCTATACTTTCCGGTTCTTCTCTATACTTTCCGGTTCCTTTCTATACTTTCCAGTTCCTTTCTATACTTTCCGTTTCCTTTCTATACTTTCCGGTTCGTTTCTATAATTTCCGGTTCCTTTCTATACTTTCCGGTTCTTCTCTATACTTTCCGGTTCCTCTCTATACTTTCCGTTTCTTTTCTATACTTTCCGGTTCCTTTCTATACTTTCCAGTTCCTTTCTATAATTTCAGGTTCCTTTCTATGCTTTCCGGTTCGTCTCTATACTTTCCGGTTCTTCTCTATACTTTCCGGTTCCTTTCTATACATTCCAGTTCCTTTCTATACTTTCCGGTTCGTCTCTATAATTTCCGGTTCCTTTGTATACTTTCCGGTTCGTCTCTATACTTTCCGGTTCATTTCTATACTTTCCGGTTCCTTTCTATACTTTCCGGTTCGACTCTATACTTTCCGGTTCCTTTCTCTACTTTCCGGTTCCTTTCTATACTTTCCGGTTGCTCTCTATACTTTCCGGTTCCTCTCTATACTTCTAATGTTACGGACTGAATTCTGAAATGTTATTCACTAATTAAAACTTGACCTATTCTAGATTTAATTAGTGAATTCTCGTCTAGATTTAGTCGTTATCTTTCCTGCATAGCCCCAAAAACTCCACTTCTTGCCCTTTCTGACATTCATACAGTACCACACAGTAACTCAAGTGGCTCTTGGGTGAACATTAGTAAAATTGTTGTCTCTGATTGAGACTTGAGTGTAATTTGTACAATACAAATCATGGAATAAAAACAAAGGCTTCGAAGTAATAAACAAATTTTCAGCCATATGTTATGTTATGAGATATGGGTACATTCAGTTATTTGTGCGCGCGGTTGTTACTGATTAAAGCCCCAAATCAAATAGACCAAATGGTGTTTATTCCCACCGTTATTCGAACGGCATCTGTCAAATAAATACCTTACTTAAAGTGGGATTCCCACGAGTATATGACTAAAATGAACAACTGCAAAATAAAGATTTTCCCATTTGTTTTCTGATGAAAATTCTCGAAAACTATCCACGAAAATAAAAGCAATTGTGTTTTGCGAATAAACGAAAAGTCTGTTCTCCGAATTCTTCACACGATTGTGGCATTTGGTATCTTTCCAGGAATTTCGAAAGGAATATTTTATCTATCATAACGTGATAGATTTCTCTGATTCCAACCCCCGTAAGATATCGTATGCTATTTAATTCTTTTTTTTAAATTTTATTCGTTATTGTGGCACTTTTTTTATTCAATTCACTAAATGAACTGATAGGCAACATCTAAGTCAGAGAAGCGTATTTTTTTCTGCGGTGACTGCAGAAGAAAGTCTGGTAATAGTAAGTAGGGTTGGTTTTGCATAATCTTATTTCCTTATCTGGCTCTGCGAATTATTTAAGAAAACGAGATTAACTTGTAAATTTTATTTAGTCATATCTCCCTGTTGGCAGCCATTTTTATTCGTAGTAGTATTTAGTACCACATAAAATTAAAGATTTTTTTCTAGCCCTAACCCAGTTTTAGAGATAAAGTCATCTCAGTGCACTTTAAGAATTTTGCGGTGACAAAACTGATGGAAGTATTTGAGTAGGTATAGCTGGCATTGGTATATGATCCAGGATTCGGCTCCAAGTAAAAGTAGGTTAAGGATCATGATGTGTAGATAATTGTTTTCGTATTTTTTATAGGTTTTGCTTCTTCGGGTTTCTGAAATGTACCAAAGGTTGGCACTACCCTTAACAGTCTCCTATCTATATCTTTGTTCATCTCAGCCTTAGAGGAAATGTTGCAAGTCTTTGGACTGTTTCTAGTTTCATTTAACCGATGGAAATAAAAGGTGAATGCTACTGTTGTTTAGCTGCAGATTAATGGAGGGTGTCTTCTTCAGGATGACTTTTGTGCCGAAGATCACCTTGGCCTTAGCAAAGCAGAGCATTACGCCTGTAAGCCTTTATCTGAGTGTGACTAGAATCGTGCTCATTGAAAATTTTCGATGCTTCAGGTTGAACGAGTTGGTGTGTTAGGTGTAAACGACGTCAAGATCAGCTATGAAGAGTTCGAACTGGTCGAAGAAAATTGACTTTGACTGTTTTTGTGATGTCAACGAACACTCGTTGCCACTTTTGTAAATGTCAACGAAGACTCGTTGTCACTTTCGTAATGTTTGTTCTAGTAGAGACTTTGTAATCGCAGATACAACTATAGTAACGCCGTTGAACAATACTGGTGTCAGACGCCTTCGAATAGCACTCGCACTAATAGTACTTGCTCGATAATACTCGCTCGAAAATAATCCGTATAGTGATCAGTATAGAGAAATAGTGAATAGATTAGAGATAGTGTAGGAAGAGTGATCCGTATAGTAATAGAGGATAGACAAGAAATAGTGATCAATTAGTGTTATTGGGCCTTACCCATAATAACATAATGGGCTATTCCATACGTAATAAATACTGCGCCTCAAGAGGAAGCACAGAGTTCAGTCTGAAGTCTGGAGTGAGGTCCGTCAGGAGTCTGTCTGTCAGAGCTAGCGAGTCAGTCCGTCGAGTCAGAGGCAGCACGAAACAGAGTCGCGTTCAGACAATTACTACTAAACCTGATCGTTCGTACTAACACTTTCTACTTCTCTGTATATATTCCTGTTTGTAATATATCTGTGTTATTCCATATACGTGTTCGAGTTCTTCTTTATTGGTTCTACCTTGGACTATCACCGTGGTACAAGGAACTGGACCATAACAATTAGACATCACGCTACTTCCTACTTATGAGTTTCTCCCATGGTTACGTGATCCACTTAATTCAATAATGGGATCGCCTGTGTTTGCTCTCTGGCGATCCCGGTTCAAAATTCAGTGTCGGCAGCGACACTTTATTCCTATATAACAACTGTAAAGATATGGATGTTAGACGAAATAATTCCCGGAAACCTCTCTGACTGAAACGATAAAGATATTCGTCGTAATGTTTCCCGGAAAGCGTACTAACCAAAAAAAGTGACTATGATCACAAAAAAAAAAAAAAAACGATATTAGTCACAATGTTTCTCGAACAAACCACTGACCGAAAAAATATGACCATGATTGAAAAGATAAAGATATTCGTCGCAATAATTCCCGGAGAGAGCATTAACCAAAAAATAAATGACTATGGCCGCAAAGGAAGTACGGTAGAGTATTGAGAAATCAAAGAGCCGTGCTCGAATTTCAGTCAAACCCATTACATTCACTTTCGTGCTAATACCCTTGGGAAAGGTGTGAATCCTCTTCTTCTCCTCCCCCAACTATGGGGAAATAGCAGGACAGACCGGATTCTATAGCCTTGGATGGCATCTGGTCTACCGCAGAAAGAAATTGCAACCTACTGCGGGAAAAATCTGCCTCGTCAGTCATGTATGTTATAGTGGAACACACCTATTCTATAATTAATAGACTCTCCCACCTATAATAAGTAGGAGTAGTAAGAGTAACGAGGCAGGTCGCTCAGTGGGTCGGTCAGTCAGTCGATGTCGGATTTCTCTGCGTCATTACCTATTATATCAAGTTTCTAACGTTTTGTACGTCGAACCTATTTTAGGACCGACTTAGTACAAATACAAGCCTCCACTGTGAAATCACTGCATAACAATGTATTGAAAGATACATGATCGCCTACGCGTTTATCACGCATGGCACATATCTGACTGTTGCTCGCAAAAATAAATATTTTTGATGTAATAATTCCCGCAGAGCCCACTGACCGAAAAAAATATAACCATGACAGATAAAGCATATTCGTCGCAATAATTACACTGGTCGAAAAAATATGACCATGACAGCAAAGACAAGGACATTAGTCTCAGTAATTCGTTGAGAGCGCTCTGGCTCAAAGAACACGCCCATGAAGCAAAGATAAAGATATTGGTTGCTATATCACCCGCAGAGACCACGTACCGAAACTGTATGGATAATTTCTGGAGAACTCATTGGCCGTAATAATAGGAACACGATAGCAAATATGGAGATATTAGTCGCAGTTACTCTCCAATAGCGTATTGACTGAAATAATATGGGCATAATAAAAAAAAAATGAAGACAGCAGTACAAATATTTAATGGAATATTGACAGTATTTCAAATTAAAAGATCAGTTACTATTTACATGTACATTGGTGTATCAAAAACACTTTTAGAAACTTTGGGGGCGGGTTCCTCACACCAAACCAAGGATAAAAGTTCATATAAACATATGTCTACAAATCCTTCATTTTGAGTTATCAAGTTTAAAGTTTAAATGCATAATCCAAGAAACAATACAATATGAACATTTCAGAGTCTTTGGGTGTGAATCTGAGGTCAGTGCAGAGGATTCAGAAAAAGTTGGAAGAGTCTAATGTTGATTACAAAGGTGTTTGAAGTGATCACTAATCTTCCCAGAGGGCCTCAGACTCAACATGGAGGCCTACATTGGGAGGTAATGCTGCTCTGGGTTAGGATGGTGGCTGCTGGAAGACCCTATGTTTGGTAAAAGGACTCTTCACTATGACACACAAGCAGGAGAAACCAGTTATGGCTGTTAGACAATTTCTTCAACCACATTACCTCTTACATCTAACCACCTAATTCTCCAGACTGCAACTCCCTTGATTATTGTATGGGGCACAGTTGAGTGAGAGACTAAAAGAAACTCCTTGTAACATGAAAGATAAACTGAAGGCAAGGATTATGGCAGCATTCAGCAACTTAAACAAGGAGAACATCCAGGAGAGTTTCAAGAGATTCTGAAGTCATCTGAAGGTTGTGGTTGAAGCCAAATGATGATTTTATTGAATAAATTTTAAAGATATTTTTGTATAATTTTAGTAAATATATATGTTAAAATGAAATGTCAGTTTTACTTTCATCATTGCATAATTTATACGACAATTTATCCATCATATATACAGGGTGTATCAAAAATACTTTTAGAAACTTTGAGGGAGGATTCCTTACACCAAAACATGGACAAAATTCCATATAAACATATGTCTGCAAATCCTTCGTTTTTGAGTTATTAAAGTGTTATGGGGTCCACCCCTTTTTCATATAAGTGGACTCTACCAAAGTGTTACTGGGACTGTTGCCGTTAAATACCCAGAGTCAGTCAGAATATAGAGACAGAGATTGTGATTGAACGGCGACTTCCGCTTTGGCGGATTTCGCCCAGTTTCGGCAAATAAGGATCGTTTCTCGGCCTTTGGCTGAGATTCGATCACGGCTACGACTAGTTTGGACTGGCTTCGGCCTGGACTAGCTAAGTCAAGCCATGACCAGCGTTGACTAGGCTCTGACCAGCTTGGACATGCTAAGACCAGTTTTGGACCTTTTGGCCCTTTGAGTGGAAACACTCGGGTCTCCCACGTTAAACCGACCTTGTGTCATATCCTGAACCTGTGGGAGTCAAGTAAATACCACAGAGATTGTGATTGAGTTGGAGGTAGAGTAATAGTGTGAGGTAACCGCTTGTAGAAGTCAGTTACAAGCACGTAGACTCTAAGGAAGTCCTACTTCGAGACTATATATATATTATTATTATTACGACTAACCGCGTTCCCGGATTTACTAACAATATCCCCATTGTAGTATTTGTTAAAAAAAGAAAAAAAATTAATTTCTTATCTTTAATTCTTGCGTTTGTCATTCACTGGAGACCGAATTTCATCTCGGAATCCACAACATAAAGGAAATTTACGGTAGATGACGCGGTATTGTACAGGTTACATTTGTCATTCGCGTACATTTGTGGCTTGTCTGTCTTCAATGTTTAACCGGTGTAATAGTTAACTGAGAAGTGTTCCGTTTAAGAATGGCAGGATATTCATATCCTGAGCAGGCAGATATATACTTCCGCGCGACTGCTAATGGACACGAGGCTCCACAACAGTATCAAGTTTCCAGACCAAAGGCAGTCGAGTCATCCAACCTTTGCTGCTGTTTATCGTCGCGTTACTGAGACAGAATCCGTGGCACTAGAAACTATAAGTATTTTTAAATTATATCTTGGATTGTACATTTAACAGCGCCTACCTCAAACTTTAAACTTAATAACTCAAAAACGAAGCATTTGATTTATGTGGACTTTTATCCATGCTTAATGCGAGGAAGCCGCCCACAAAGTTTTTAAAAGTATTTGTAATATACACCGTATATATATTGACGTATATACACCGATTGTTACATTTTCTTGCTTTCCAGAAGCATATTCTTATTACTGACATTAGCAAAATGCATATGCATGAATACACGGAACACATTTACATTCTCTCTCTCTCTCTCTCTCTCTCTCTATCTCACTCTCTCACTCATACACACACAAATGTCAATTTTTTTCTTCGTGTTGATGTCTTATTTTCCAAGTCTGTTATCTTTTGCCTTCGACGCATCATTTTTAAAGTGGTGTGTGGCCGATGGAACAATTAAGTTTGAACATCTTACTTATTATAAAATGCAGATTGTGTGTGTGTGTCTGTAACGTTTATATATTGGATCGGATTTCCTACATTTTTTCAACCGATTTCAACAAAAACTTCACAGGACTACATAAAATTACCTTGTGGTGGTTCTAACAGCGCCAAAATGGGGAAAATATAATTGTTCTTGCACAAAATCAATTTGAAAACACGATTAAGAGACATCGTGAAAATGGAAGGGGACAACTCACATCGGGTTGTTTTTGTGTGTGGGTTCCTTTAAATATGGGAGCGGATTTCCATATTTTTCAGCCGATAAACAAAAACTTCACTTTTTTTTTTTTTGTCAGGTAGTGTTTCTTATTCTCTTGCACACTTTTTTCTTTTATTTTAACATTCAGAATGCTTTAAAAATTCCATTTACAACACAATTGTTTATAATAAAATTCTATTCAATCGGTAGACTCATAACGATTGAAAACAATGTTTTTGTTTGAGTTTGGGTTTGACCAATTCATAAAAAAAAAAAAAAAAAAAAAAAATTAAGACATGCGTGTCCGTCAACCTTAAACAATAATCTTTGTCAATTTTATTTTTCAGTCTTTATGATGGTCGATACTTGATCTATCTCTTACTGTTACATCCCCGGGCAACGCCGGGCTCTACTGCTAGTTTAAAATAAAGTTGGGTGGAGAGACAATCTGCTAATAGTGAGTTTTTGCTTCAAATGCTTGTTGCCAAAGAGAACTTTCCCTTTCCCGCCTTACTGACATGAGTAAGTTTGAAAAGACAGCTAATAAAAGTTATTTTTTTCATTCTTGAACCTATCCATTCTTGCCGTATATACACCGATATACAAGTTCTCATGGAATTTACTTGGCCATTTTTGTTTCGGATTTATTTTTTACTGGCAATTTTTATTAAGTTTCTTTATCAATTTTTTTGTTTTCTTCCTTCGTTAGTCACTTTTTTTATTTTTGCTTCCTCATTTTCTTTTTCACTTGCTAGTTTTTTCTCTTTTTTCCTTTTTCGTATCTTTCATTCTAACATTTTCCATTAGATGTATTTGAAATTTGTCATGCGTAGAATTATATCTAGCGGCTCGAAAGGCGCCACCACCGAACTGAGTTCAAATTTCGAATGAGGTCGTTCACTGTGCGTTAATTTCCTTTATCTAGATGCGATAATTTCCTTATCTAGATAAAATTACTGAAATATAAGAGCAAGCCATTTTCCCCATACGTACTTTACTTACTAGAAGCAAAAAGGTTCTAAAACCACAATCAACATCGAAAGTGCGTACAAATATTTATTGTCGTAAAACACAACAAATGTGGCACAAGGCCAAAAGGGGGTTGGGGGGAAAAGGACGGTCATCACTTGTCTTAATATAAAACTTAGCTAGCCACAACCACTGACCCTATCATACAAAACAATATTCCTATCACCAAAACAACACATTTATTCATACCTTTCATACTACATCCACCAAAATACCTCTTCGTCTCAATGAAAATCCTAAATAGTCCCCCTATGTGAAAATATTGTTCGTGGGGGGAGGGGCATAAAAACAACAATTTTTAAAAAGATCCCCAATGAATATATACAATATGACAAAATATTTACAAGAAACTAAACAAACAGTGTGTTAGTAATACCCCCCACCCCAAACCTTAAATGTGGCAGAAATATCAGTTAACCGGACGAAATCGATGTGGGACTAAGAAAATAAAGAGAACACTCATTCCTCCAAAGCATTCACACAGGAACACACACATTCATACACAACAACACATACGAAAAAAACACACACATGCGAAACGAAAGGCGCTCAGCATCCACCAGAGAACTGACATCACTGACCACCTAACCGAAGGAGGGGATGGGGAGTTAAACTAAAGGAAAAAAAGAGGGGGACAGAAATAAAAGGGGCCGATGAGCAAACACACCCTAGCTAAGTTTACCGAACAAAGAGAGAAAAAACTAAAAAAAATCAACTAGAAAAACCTAAACTAACCTACTGTATCGAAAGTGCGTACAATTTTCTAAACCTAACATCACTTCTTATTATTCTTATTATTCTTTTTATTCTTATTCTTCTTATTCTTCTTCTTATTATTTTTCTTCTTATTATTATTCTTATTCTTATTCTTATTATTCTTCTTCTTATTCTTCTTCTTATTCTTCTTCTTCTTATTCTTTTTATTCTTCTTCTTATTCTTCTTATTATTATTCTTATTCTTATTCTTTTTATTCTTCTTATTCTTTCTTCTTCCTCTTATTCTTTTTTATTCTTATTCTTATTATTCTTCTTATTATTATTATTCTTATTCTTCTTATTATTTTCTTATTCTTATTCTTATTATTATTTTTTTTTCTTATTCTTATTCTTATTATTCTTATTCTTATTATTATTCTTCTCTTATTATTATTCTTATTCTTATTATTCTTATTCTCATTCTTCTTATTCTTATTCTTCCTATTCTTCTTATTCTTATTCTTATTATTATTCTTCTTATTCTTATTCTTATTATTCTTATTCTCATTCTTCTTCTTATTATTCTTCCTATTCTTCTTATTCTTATTATTATTCTTCTTATTCTCATTCTTTTTATTCTTATTCTTCTCTGAACCTGACCAGTACATTTACATTCAAAATAATAAATTTAAAACATACACACTGGCGCTCTCTTTCACACGCACACACATTCGCACATCCCTTTTGTGAGCTGTCTTATTTCCTTCGTCAAACTACTATTATTCTGTTTTATTCACGATCGAAAATACCAACTGTCATGTCTCCTTAAGTGACTTTAGCCCCGAGGGCAGCGACAAACCTGGGAAAACGAAGACATTTCACTTCCACTCTTGCTGCAAGATGTACCATAATGGGACTGTCACGGTTGCGCTGAGATGGCATCTGACCCTACACAGAGCAACTTCCGTTTTTCTCCTTCCGCCTTCTTTATTTACTTTGCTTTAGCCCTGTCTCCAGCTAATTTCAAGCCACTTGTGTCTTAAAAATAAAACTTTAATAGAAATAAAAGTAAAAAAAAAAAAAAAAAAAAGATTATAAAAGATAAAACGGAAGCCGACTCGACGACAATGTAGGAACTCAATTTATTGCCTTCAATTTACTTCAGTTATCATTTATGTTTTCGATTTATTTTTCGATTGGAAACTCTCCGTGATCTTCAGCATGGGTTGCTTTCTTTGTTTGTTTCTTTCATTCTTCGGTTTTTAAAGCCTTTCAATTTCGAAAGGGTAAATCCATTGTTGTCCATCATTGTAGTTTACTGAATTAGTAACAACAGTCTTTTGTGCTGGTTGAAAGAGACATTCTCACTGCTAGTCTCATCGCAATAGGAAAACCTTGTTTTGTTGTCTGGAGAGGAATATTTTTTCGCAGTTATAAAGAAAACGCATATCAAAAAAAGATAGAGATTTATAATCTAAAACAGAAGAAAGACATATGTACTTCAATTAAAAGAAGAAATAAAACAGGTGAATTGTTAAGCGTACTTTAGAAATTCCATTTAGGTACCAAAGAAAAGTGAGATACATTGGCATTTAGAGAACTTTAACAGAAACAAATCTCAATATATATGCTAATAGAAAGTAGGCTGGTTTTTTTTTTTTTGGTTTTTCTAGGATGATCGCGCAGATAACAGCCGACAATTGCTACTACCTGGGGAGACAACATAATCGTGTGAGAAAAGTCTGTTAAGTTTCTACCCAGCCGATGTTTTAGTACGCTGGGGACGAGAATTTATTACACGATATCTACAATGGAACAAAGGATAAATGGATTCATGCCTTCCTTAAAAGATTTTATAGGCTAAGCTTTTCCACAACTTCTGCAGAGTTTTGCTTGCAAAATAAAAATGTTTTGTTTGATAAAATAATTATAACGTAGAAGAAGAAGAAGAGGAGAAGAAAGGGAATGAGAAAGGGAAGAGAAAATGTTGATAAAGAAGGAGGAGGAGGTGCAGCGAAGAAGAATAATAAGAAGAAAATGAAGTGGACGAGGAAAAGAAAAATAGGGTTAAGAAGGGGAAGGAATGAGTAAAAAAGAAAAAAAATGAAAAAAAATGATAAAGAATAAGTGAGTAGGAAGAGAGGAAGTTTTCTACTTTAAAAACAGAGCAACGTGTAAAAAAAGACGTAAATTTAAAATTACCCCTTAAAATTGACTCAACCGACCTAATCTACCGTATGACAGATTAAAATTCACGGTTGTTGAGTTTATAGTAACAACCGCTAGCAATTTTTCAAATTAGAGGCAGTGAAGATTAAGCCCTAGGTTTCGAGCGAGGCTTATAAAGAAACAAAATTGTTCAGCTTGAAGGTCTGAAAATTCTTTTCAGCTATACACTGAGAAGTTAATTGCAGGGTTAAAGGAAGAAGTTTTACTAGTAGAGCATAGATTTTTTTTCCCACGTAGAGCAAAAGTTCAATCGTTTACCGGTTGATAAAACTAATTTCACGCTATAACCAAGTAAACACCTTATCTGTGCTGTTTGGTTCAGTTTCGTGTTAGATTAACAATGAGTAGAACAATAAATAAATAACAAATAAGCCTGAAGAGTAGCTGCTGCATAGAATATGCAATGATTTTAGCATGATCTCTCTCTCTCTCTTTCTCTCTCTCTCTCTCTCTCTCTAATATATCATTTCTGGTCATGGCTAGCCACAACTTCTCTGTTTTTACTGATATATATATATATTATATATATATATATATATATATATATATATATATATATATATATATAAATTTAAAATATTAGATCAGTTGATTTCTCTACCTTGGTTTCAATCTCTTCTCAGGAGATTTTTATCAATAATACATACATATATATATATATATATATATATATATATATATATATATATATATATATCGACTATCAACATGGCCACAATATCTTGACTTATCGTTAATGATATATATATATATATATATATATATATATATATATATATATATATATATATATATGTCTCAAAATTCGCTTGAGGATGAAATGGAACTAATGCTTTTAATTTAATTGCAAAATTAAATTCGGGGCTTTAGCTTCTATTTTTCAAACATGGTTAGAACTGTGTAGCGGAAAAAACCATATTTTAAATCAATTAATTTATAATATATATATATATATATATATATATATATATAAAATATTATATATATGATTCTCTACTTTGGTTTCAACCTTTGAGTTCTCTCAGGAGTTTCAATATATATATATATATATATATATATATATATATATATATATATATATATATATATATATAATATCGGCTATGAACATGGACACAATATCTTGACCGTATTTTGAGAGATGAAAAACATTATATAAACACATACATGCAACAAACTATTTCTTA
Source organism: Acanthosepion pharaonis (assembly GCA_903632075.3). NCBI lineage: Eukaryota > Metazoa > Mollusca > Cephalopoda > Sepiida > Sepiidae > Acanthosepion > Acanthosepion pharaonis. The sequence continues at coordinate 1,922,292 of CAHIKZ030003402.1, read as the reverse complement.
TTTAACAGTTAAAATATTTCATCCTTGGAAATGGCTAAATGTATAGGAGTAAAAGAACGTCTGATAAGAAAAAAAAATTATTAGATCACATGAGAAATTTTCAAAAAACTAAATAAAACCACATTGTCTGTCGTATTCAATGAAATGTTCATATATATATATATATATATATATATATATATATATATATATATATATATATATATATATATATACAATTATAACCCGGATATAAGAGACCCGGATATAAGGGAGATTTTCTCTGGTCTCAAATTAGAGCCTGTGTTAATGTATATAAAATAGACCAAACCCGGATGTAAGAGAAACCCGGATATAAGAGACTTCTCCTGTCCCGCCAACTCTCTTATATCCTGGTTACACTGTATATATAATCATTGATAAAAATCGCCTCATGAATCCTGACTGCATCCCATTTTCTGCACTGTCTTGTGCCTGACGAGTTGGGTAACCAACGAAACTTAAGTCGCACACCAAATGTAGGTATATGTGGATTTATTAATATATATTTCTTAGCTCTGTCTAACTACGTCGAGCACTATTATGTTTACACCTCTTGGCAAATTTGTTAATTATTTATTTACTTACCTGCGTATACATGCCAGCACGTACACAGTTGCTTATATTTAGTTATTTCATTCTCCCCCCATATATATATATATATATATATATATATATATATATATATATATATATATATATATATATAATTCAGTATAGACATGGAACTCAGTGTTGGAGATACTTCTCTACGAAGTTATTGTGTAACAAAACTCTTCTGCAGTATCAACAACATATCTAGATGAAAATGTGTTCATCCAGAAGATACGCATATAATTGATGGGGAAAATAAATAAACTTCTGCGTTAAATATGTGTGTTGCTATTTTTAACATTACAAGCCTTCATAATAATAAAATTATTTACCGGTAAAATTAGTCTGGGGTTCTATTTTAACAAAGTGGTAAAATACGCTAAAAATCATGTTTCTCTATTTTGCCTGAACCCGCAAAATAGCCTATTATTTTGCTTTTGACCGTCCACGTTTGTCCTTTTCTTCCATTTATTCACTTATAATTAACAAGTACGTTATACATTGTTTCCTCCTGTTTCTCTTGCCTTCACCATGACCTGTGAGTGTTTTTACTAGTAATAATATTAGGTTGGTGCAAAAATAATGACGTAATAATGTCGTTTTTTGACGTTAAAAAATACGTCAAGAAACGACATTATTACGTCATTATTTTTGCACCAACCTAATACTAACTAGACATCAATACGGAGCTATATTAAATCTAAATGGATTTTAAACAATAAAATAGTAAACCATACAAGATGCACTGCAGTACATCTACCAATTATTAATGTAAGAAAAAATATTATCAAATTCAAAGTTTAACCATATGGTAAGGTAAAAGGTAAACTATACCTACAATGTTTTATTTCTTTTTTACCTGGATTATATATATATATATATATATATATATATATATATATATATATATATATATATATATATATATAAGAACTGTAGTCTTAAGATGAGCTATATTTATGGGATAAAAGTGCTCAATATCAGAGATAGAGCGTGTGCAAATATAAAAGTGAACATAGAAGTCGACAGCCTGTTTCATGCTAGTTGCAATCGTCAGGCCACGAGGAGAAAATAACAGCACTCGTGGCTGACGATTACATCTATCATGAAACAGACTATCACCTCTCTAAATGTTGACTTCTATATTCACTATATATATATATATATATATATATGTGTGTGTGTGTGTGTGTGTGTGCGTGTGTGAAAATATATAGAAAATAGGAAAGAACTGGTTAGGTAAATAATCCAAAGTTCCTTAGTATTTTAGTTATTATTTTTAAAAAATAGTGCTCGATATAAATGTAGAGCATAAATATAATTGTTTATTTAAAAATATGATTCAACCCACGACATAAGAGGTCTCATGTTTCAAAACAAGAGCCGAAAACTTATAATTATATTGAACTTATAATTATATTGACGTTTTCGGCTCTTGTTTTCAAAACATGAACCTCTCTATGTCGCGATTGGAATCATATTTTAAAATAAATAATATATATATATATATATATATATATATATATATATATATAAACGAGAGAAAAATGTATATTTTAAAGTGTTTGGTTGTAACATAGATTTTTATTTATTTATTATACTTTATTTTCGATAGTTTTTGCTACACAAGTATCGGATCTTGTGATCTTCATCAGGTGAATCAGAATATAAAAGGGGAGTGAGAAAATTAAAAGAGGCGGCACATATGACTCTAACAGATAAATGTATAACTTGGGTCATTGTGGAGATCTCCTCGAGTGTCGTTTTCTTTGCTCAGAAAATTTTTGCTTAAAATCTTTAGACACACTGGGTTGTAGATTAATATTCTTTCGTTTTTTTTTATTATTATTCCATTTAGATTCCTCGACTAGTTTCGACCGAAATGGCCATCATCGGGAGGAGACATATTTCTTCTTGCTGGTAGCACTAAACTACAGAAATGAATGTCTTGATGGAGAAAATGAACTTTTGTCTGTAGTTTTCATTTGTTTTTTTATTTTTTTATCTTTTTAACATGAATCTTTTAACAATCCTTGTGTTGGTCAAACAGTCTCTTTTAAGTTGTTATTTGAGATAAGAGCTGGATAGATACATGTTGCTCTGAATTCTCTGGTCAGTTTGACAGTTTTATTGGTCCTGGTGAGGGGATGTGTCTCAGTTTAGTGTTTGTGTGTGTGTTATTTGGTTCTTAGAGAGTGAGTGGGTATGATATGTATAAGCGTGTGTATTGCTGTGAGTGTGTGTTGCAGAGACTTCTACATCGCATATGAACTAGATCAGATCATCGAAGTACCCAACTGCTTCCATGACAGGGCAGCAGGCGAATCTCCTTGATTTCTTCCTCACATACTGCTCTGAAAAATGCTTTACTCCCACCATCAAACCATTCTCTAGTCGATGTCCAAATTCTCTTCTTCTCTCTCCCTCTCTCTCTTTCTTTCTTTCCACTATATTTTCTCCCCCACCCACTAGCATTACAAGTCCAGTTAGGGGTAGGTTTTACAAGAAACAGTGACTTGTTACCTGATGGAGACTTTTTAACAAAATCCGTGGTTGCAACAAGGTCAGTGTTTCTGATATTTCTTATGTATTAATTTGTTCTGCTTTTTTCGTTCTATGAAACAGTAATGAGCATTCTTTTTAATATATATATATATATATATATATATATATATATATATATATATATATATATATATATATATATGAACTTAATTTCAATCCTTCATGAGCTGCCGATCCTTAGCTATGATTAATTAATGAGGAATATGTCATTTTCATTTATGATCAATTTCATCACGATTTTTCTGCTAAGCTTGGAGAGTAATTAAAGATTCTTATTGCTCAAACAATGTCATAAATACGACGGAGAATTCCAATAAGATATCTTTAATCATTTCTAAGATACAAGCTTAATCTGACAAATGGATAATTTTGATTTTAAAACGATTTGTATTTCAACAATTTTGTTGTTACACCTGGTATATATATATATATATATATATATATATATATATATATATATATATATATATATATACCAAACTTTTTAGGACGTTCAAAGCACACTGTATATTTGCTGTTATTAAGTGGTTTTATTCATCAAACGTATTACACAGATATCAACCGACTGAGCTTATTCCTAGCATTTGCTCGGATCCTACCTCTCTCATCAACTTACGTAGCACAGATGATTCCATATTCATACACATGAAGTTTACTAACCCCTTCACAACTGAGCAAAGAAAACGACACTCGAGGTGATCTCCACAATGACCCAACTTATATATTTATCTTATTTTACAAATTCATGAATGATTCATACAGCGTTAAAATTTAAAATTCAAACTCACCGTTGCGACCGCACATTCCAAAACAATAACATTTCTCATAGAATTTTTTCGGATTACATCTCTATTTTCGTTGTCCTCTTATTACTGAGAAGTACAAACAAGAACAAAATCTACTTCCATACCTGATGATGTCTGTAGGAACAGACGAAAGCTTGTAAAAAATTAAAAAGATCTTATGCAACTGGAATTTATAAACAGGGATCATATTATTCATATACAGGTTCGCGGTTGATGTATCTTATTTATATTGTTTGCGACGATGTATTCTCGCCATTTAAATCATTAACCTCTATATTTGTTTTTTGTATGAATGATTCATGAATTTGTAAATTATAATTGCACCTTTTAATTGAAATATATATATATATATATATATATATATATATATATATATATATATATATATATTGATTAGATTAAACTTAAATTACGTGAATAAAAATTGGGCTTCAGACAAGTCCCGATGGTCAGGAAATTGTCTCTCGATGTCCCAAACTACATCCATCTTTTGTTACGGAAGTCTGTTAGCTATCTCTTTTTTCTTTATCGCTCTCCATCTTCCCAGGACTGCAGTATATTAGACATTATTGCTGTTAGTATAGAAAAGGCGGTTTACCTCCACCCATCTGCCAACATCTTTGTCTTAGGTGACTTTAATGTTGACCATAACACGTGTCTAAAACATTCTAAAGGTACTGAGGTTACCGGTGTTCAGACATTAAAAATTTCCATTGTCTAATACCTTACTTAAATCATGGACTTCCCTACTCGTTTCCCTAGCAAAACCGAGCAACATGCTTCTCTACTTGATTTATTTCTTACCTCCTCTCCTGGCTCTTGCCGAGCTTTGCAAGATTGCCCTCTTGGTAATTCTGGCCACACTGTAGTAGCTACCGATATTTCCTTCCAATCCTCTATTAAACAGAAAGCCCCTATGCACAGGACTTCTTTCCGTTACCAGTATTCTGATTGGGATTGTGTCCGTGACATCCTTTGGACTGGAATCTTTATATTTCAATTGAAAAGTGCGCCACTGGGGTTTCTTCTTGGGTCAAAGCCGGCATAGACGCTTCTATCCCTTCTTGGAAATAGCAGGCGAAACCTCAATGCTCTAAATGGTTCACACCAGCATTGCACACAAGAACCACTATTTTCAGCTATACAAGCGTGACGGTTCTCGTCATAACAGGCGCCTATTCGTTGTTGCTTGCTATAAATGCTCCTCGAAGGAGCAAAGCCCCTGTCTGCCGAGAGAATGCGGTAACACATAGCCTTTAACAACTTTGGGCCTTAAATAAGTGTAAAGTCTCTATCTCTCCCTCTTCGATCAATATGAAGTGTTAACATCCTCTTCTGATAAAGATGAATACTTTGACCGTAAATTCTCCTCAAACCCTACTCTTGACTCATTCAGAATATCCCTGTCTAACTTCCCACCTAGAACTGTGTCTCTGTTGAGTAGTATACATATAACCCTTTCCATTGTTTCTGCTATCATCTCTAACCTTGACCCGCACAAAGCATGTGGACCTGATGGTATCCCTGTAATAGTCATTAAGAAGTGTGTTCCCAAACTGGCTCCTGTTCTCTCTAAACTGTATAATAAATGCCTCCTGTATTTTGCCTACAGGAAATCATCATGTTGTTCCAGTTTCTAAGAAGTCTGTTGAGCCGTTCGACATTTCCAGTTGTCGGCTCATTAGTCATCTAACTCATTTTGGGAAAGTCATAGAAGCCCTAATCAATGCTAAATTGGTTCGTCATCTCACATCGCAGGCACTTTCCTCAGATAAACAACATGGCTTTCGTTTCTCTAGATCAGCTGTTGGTGTTCTGACTGACAATTGCGGAAAGACTCTATCATGCTATAGATGAAAATGTTGAAGTCCGGGCTGTAGCATTGGACACCTCGAAAGCCTTTATAAGAGTCTGGCATTCATGTCATCTCCACAAGCTGAAAAGTTACGGTGTCCCCGGACAATTTTTCGGATTGAGTTATCCCGAACGGCCACTCGTCTACATTCTTTCGGAGTTGCCCGCCAGATCTCCAATCTTGTCCCTACTCTGTTTTTAATTTTCATTAATGAACTTTCTGATGACATTAGCTCTCAACTTAATATCTGCGCTGATGACACAACAATTTACTCCTGCCTAGATAGTAGGTCTTATCACTCCAACAAGGCCAAAAGGGCAGTCGATGTCCAAAACTATCTCAAATCCCTCGTTAAATGGGGCAAAAAGATGGTTTTTAAAGCCTCCAAAACTAAAGTTCTCTCCATTAATCATCTGAGAGACCCCTGTCTACCTTCCATCAGTATGGCTGATGCTAACCTCTTGGAAAGTGACTCTTTGCGCCTTCTCGGGCTTATGATCTCTGCTGATATGAAGTGAAAAGACTATTTACCTTGAGCTCCTTGATAAGATCCAAAGAATAATCAGCAGTATTATTGGTCCTGATCTGACAATCGGTTACAGTCACTATCCCAATGCCATAACGTCGCCTCTCGATGTCTTTTCTATAAATAATTTCATGGTAAGTGTTCGGATTAACTCTTCGCTATGGTGTCTAGATTTTTTAAAATTTAAGCGCAGCAGTAGTCTGGCGTCGAGATTTCGTCAATTTACAACTGAGCTGGCCTAGATGTAGCCGTAAATTCTGACCTAAAAAATTCTTCTCTCGCACTTCTTGCTTGTGGAGCTAACTTCCGGCCCCATGCTTTACATCCAACTTTAATCTGCAAAAATTTAAATGCATCGTCAATCTCTATCTACTGTCCATCTAATTACTCTTTTTTTCTCCTTCTGCTCACCATTCATATTTCTGTTCCAAATTCCTCCACACCCTGTAACCGCTTGCGTTTTAGTGGCTTTACTGCCTTGATTGGGGTGATACCGATTAAAAAAAATGACAGGTACATCTGTATTCCAAATATGAGCAACTTGAATTCAATTAGTTGTACAAATCTGAACAAAGAATCGCTCATAAAAATAGGACAGCATGCAAAAAAAAAAAAATTAAAATTAATTAAATGAAGTATATAATATATTTGAAATATGAAATATCATTAACTTCTCATCATATTTTCTATTTATTGTCTTATATTTAATATTATATTTATGATCATTCAAATATATTACAAACTTTTATTTCTAGCTGTTGAAAATATTCACAATCATTTTCTATAATTAAATGCAGTCGTGTAGAATTGGGACTTTCGTCAGCTGCATTGTATGTCCTTTTCTAGGGCTACGTACGATTTTTAAAATCAGAGTTGATTTTTCCTACATCGATTCCTAGTCAAGGCTGAACAGCCCGGTCTGCGTTGCTATTTAACTTATAGCTGGGTTATATATAAGATGCTCAGATCGTGGAACGGTTCGAAACGAGAAAACAGAGAACCAGTTCGAAGTCCTATCTAGTTTGTTACATTTATTTCCGTGCAAAAGCCTTGGAAAAGGTATGGATTCATTTCTATTACTCCCAGCTGTTGGTTAAAGAGTAGTGCAGACTAGTTCTTCAGCCTTCTGTAGGCATGAAGATTGGGTTCAAGCATAAACAGACTGTCGCCAGTCAGTATTAACCTCAGAATCGAACCTTATAATTACACACGCTCTGTCTCAGCTATTGAACATTTTTACTCATACAATTTCATACTTTAAAACCATATTTTATCACACATACATACATACATGCAAACGCGCGCATACACACGCATGCACACGTATATTTATATGTGCGTGCACGCGCGCGTGTGTGTGCGCGCATAGGTGTGTGTGTGAGCACGCGCGTGTGTCTGTGCGTACTTTTTAAATCCAAGTCGAACTGAGAACTTTTCAACATCCTCATATATATATATATATATATATATATATATATATATATATATATATATATGTGTGTTTATTTGTTTCCGTTGAGATTTGCTGGTTCGTAAAATGACTCTGATTGAAAAAAAAAGGAAAGTTTTCCCCAACGTGACAAAAGATTCTATTGTTTTGTAAGTTTTCGCCGTCAGACTCGGGAGAATCAACTCAGATGCTGGCAGCTATAATCATTGTTTCCAGGCTCAGCGCTCTTGTCCAATCGAGGAGTCATTGTTTGTCAACACAAACCTCAATTCACTGAACGAAAGCTGATGTTTCTGCTAAATAAACTTCCTGACAGCACCGCAGCGCATCAGTCCAGGAAAACGAATTTCGATTAAATTATCGAAGGTTATCAGGTCCAGTCGCTGCCCTGCCTAGTCAGATGTGAAACGTGAACAGTAGGAAACAAATCTATCGCGGTTGGTCGACTGGAATTAAAAAAAAAAAAAAAAAGACAAGAAAGAAAAATCGAATATTTTTGCTATCAATTACCTGCTATTTGAATTCATGTCTTTTTTTTATATTCATGTACATTTTGAAAATGGCTTAGTGGCAAAGCAAATAAACAGAGGTTCCCGGAACAAAACTTTCTAGCGTTTTGCAAAATGTGGTGTTTGACACGTGATGATCTTTCAAACGTGAATTAAATTGATGACATGCTTAAATATTCTCAAAGAAAAAGGTTCCAACACTTCTTTCTAAACGTGTGTAGATTATGAATTTTAAACGTTTTTACATGAAAAGTGAAAATGAAGACAAACGAGATGGCATCTAAAAAAATCCTGGATAATAAGTAAAATATATACCAGTTAATAGAGATGGTACTATAGCGGAGAGTACCCTTCGTAAATGGTCCGCTAGGTTCAGAAATGTAAATTTTGATTTGGAACATCCAGAATATTCCAGCAGTGGGGGAAAATATGGGTTGTTAATTTTAACGCCTTCAAAACTAAACTGCTCTGTATTAATCATCTGAGAGACTCCTTTCTGCTTTTCATCAGCATGGCCGAGGGTTTTTTGTCGAGAGTTGGGGTCAAATGTATGGCTGGTAATATTTTTCTTTTTTTCAAAAATGTATTGCTGGTATTTTTACTGTAAAAATCTATTTCTATACTTTCATAGTATTTTGACTCCAGTTTGAGAGTTAACTATTTACCCCTAGCTGGGGGCCTTAACAGTTGCTATCACCTCAGGTCAGGGTAGACCTGGGAACAGCAGCATTTCAAATGGTGGTTACACGCTCCTCAAAACCTCCTGATCAGAGGCGTTGCTATTGGATCTAGTTTATCATTAAACCCAGGACGACGGCTAGGATTTGAATGATGTTGGCTTTCAACATTTTCGTGCTCTCAAGTAGGTTACTCTGCGCCATCGTTTGATTCTTTTTTTTTTTTTCATCGCAACCTGTTTGCACTACATTCTCAATATCAACCGTCCTACCTACTTATTTCACCTATCATCGTCTACCGATGTGGTGTCTTAAATCAGTCCCATTGTTTGGTCACTAGTTGATCAAACAAAACGAATAAAATCTAGACAATCAATCAAAATAGATTCACAAATATGGCCCAGGGATTATCAATCGCTACCGAATTATTGATTCTTTTTAGTTTATTGTTAGAGAGGTAAGTCCACTCCCAAATTCATGGAAGACTTATTTTGAATGAAGTTAACCAGAATTTATCAAGGCAAATTCAGTTGGATGCACACAATGATTTCAACCCGTAGACACAACGTATAAATTATACAGTGGGGAGGAAAGAAATATTTGGGGACCTGCAAAATATTTAATTGGTAGACTTCTAATAATGATATTTACTTTACATTTAAAAATGGATATATTCATAACGTTTATAAAAATAAAAGGAGTAGATAAGTTCACATATTGTCCGGTTCACTCTCCTCTTAGGTCTTTCGAACAGGCGTAGGGACTTATCATTTATTTCTTGTTTAGGATTGGGTTTCCGGTTCTTTTTAATGTCTTTTCCTTCTCTTTCACTTCCAGTAGCCGCTTGCGTCTTCGTGATGTTACCGCCTTGATTGGGGTGAGTTGATAAAAAAAAAATTACTAAGGATAAAAGAAAGAATTACTAAAAAGAAATCCTTGTTTTCAAACGTATAATACAAAATAAAGTATAACAATGGGATATGCATTCGGATACTATTAAAACATTATCATATTAAAACATTATCATTAAAATATAACAATTGAATAAGCATACGGATACTATTTAAACATTATCATATTAACACATTATCATTAAATTATCATTAAATTGAATAAACTTTCGGATAATATTAAAACATTATCATATTAAAACATTATCATTAAAATATAACAATGGAATATGTATTCGGATACTATTAAAACATTATCATTAAAATATAACAATGGAATAAACATTCAGATACTATTAAAACATTATCATTAAAATATAACAATGGAATAAACATTCGGATGCTATTAAAACATTATCATATTAAAACATTATCGTATTAAAACATTATCATATGCGTGTTAGTTAACTAGGAGTACATGTCTAGAATTCTCAATACCTGGATAAAAATGTTTGAAATCTTCCATGAAAGGCTTAGTGAGGTATAATGCCGCACAAGTCGTCATTCACCGATTTTGTTATTGTTAAAACAGAAAAAGCAACATAATAAAGACTGGAGCAAATAAATCAATGCCCAGATTTCAAATATTTTCGTCACTTCTACTGCATCGATTTTTCTGAACTGGATAATTTCAGCATCGCCAGAAACCCACCGCGAGATGGCGCTCCACATAAATTTTCCTGGTCAACTTAAAAAATTCCAAGAAGGGAAAAAAGTGAATCCAATGGTAACTCTAATAATGTAGGTTGGTTTAAGGGCAGCTGGAATTGGTAAAGTGAATTGCACTGAAATGGTTTAAAATATCGAATACCAAGGAAAACCTTTTCGTTCAGAAGTTCTCTCTTTCTGTATTTAGAAATTTTGGAAAACGTTCCTTGGTGAAACAAAACGTTTATTGATCTGTTTGGCACGCTCAAGTAATCGTAAAAAGCAAATAAACCTAATCTTTACAATAAAGCACGGTCGTAGAGGCGTCGCTTTTTTCTTTCTTTTTTTAATTTTATGGTGGTGGGGGTGCAATTTAAATGACACTAGGAATATGATTGGAGTGGTGTCTCGGAGTATTTGAGAAACTAGTTTGTCCTGTTCGGCTCAAAAGTTGGAACTTGAAGAGAACTGAATCATTCTAAATGATAACGACCCGACGTATACAGCTAAAGAAATTCGTCATTAGTTTATTTAGAACACTAGAGGGTTGTTTCAGTAGCTTAGTCAAGTTACTAATTTGAATCCAATCGAAAATTCATGGGGAAGATTGAAAGATCGACTTTCTTAGAGGATCTCCCAGAAATATTAATGTCATGAAAGGCGCTTGCCAAGAAAAGTATATCAAAAATTGAAAAAAAAATGAGAACAAATTTTGAGGCCTTACGAATTGGAAACTAGGGCACTAAAGTAAGTATGAAATCAATGTGGTTCGCCAGTTTTGCTACTGTTACTTTGTATTTTATTCTGGATTTGAATTTACTTTCCTTAGTAATTATTAATTTTATATTAGGTAAATTAATAGCAAAGTGGAAAAAAATGAGACGCATTTCCTCTTTTAGAACTTCATCGGAAAAAATTTTTAGTGATGGAATTATGTATGTGTAAGAAAGAGAGGGAGGTGCGGTTGAGTAATGGATAGCGGCTCGTATTGAGGAATCAGAGAGCCGAGTTCGAATTCCAGTCGAATCCATGACATTCAGTTACGTGCTAATATCCTTGGTAAAGGTATATGAATCCTCTTCATCTCCCCCCAGCTAGGGGTAAATAGCAGAACAGACCGGACGGATGGCAACCTACTGCGGGAAAAAATCTGCCTCATCAGTCATATATCGAAAGATACATGATCGCCTAACCGTGTGTAAAAACGCCTTCGTTGGTTGTATTTATTCACAAACAGGAAACACTGTGAATGTTGGAACACTGAAATTTTAAAATATAATTTATTTTTTACACCTGTCTGGGTCCGTAGTCTAAACAATTTCATTAAGTTTCCTTATGCTATTGTTTTAGTTTTTTTTAATAAATTTTATTATTAAGTATCTCATATTGTGATAACAGAAAATCTGACAAAAAGATGAAATGTAAGAACCTGGACGTAAATTTACTGTGTGTGATCTAGCGATTAAAGCACTTTCTATACATTTTAAAAAATATCAAAATAATCACTTGTGAAAATTTTAAGTAAACGCGAGTATCGTAAAAATAATTTAAATGTCGATTTTATACATTTGGAGAAATAACTTGTGAATTTCAATACCAAAAACCAAATATGTATCGTTCCATTATAAACATTTCCTACAGTCACTATAAAAGGTTCCACTCTCAATGAGGCTCCGAAGGTACGTGGGTGTAATGGGTGCAGCTCGGGTAGCTGAACGGGGTACTCCCAGTCGAGTTAGTTACATTCATTTACGCGCAAAGACCCCTGGGATAGTTATGAATCCATTTTGTTCTCTCCTAACCCCGCTATGGGTAAATAGCAAGCCAGACTGGGTCCTATAACCTTAGGTGGCAATCGGTCTAGGAGAAGGACAGTTCTGAATTCAAAACCTAAGTTCTGTGACTTAACTGGTTCCTCCACCAGACCCTGGTCTGGTGAGTAAGGTAGTGGAACCCTTACAAAAAGCAAGTCGTTAAAGGGCCTATCCTCAGAGTCACCGGCCATAAAACCTGCAATTGGTCAAGTGTGGAGAGTACGGCTACACCACTAAAGACATGGTCAATCAGGGAGAGGCTCCTCTAAAAGGGATGAGAAGGCTTTGCATTTGGATTTGATTCATTCCAAAACTCAAGTGGAAATCGTATATATAATCCACTACTAAATATACTGGAAAATATTCGGCTCATTCTATCGAGCCATATGATGTCTAAGTCTTTCTGTCACGCTTTAGCTTTGCCACGGTTTGGTTAGACATAAAATACAGAGTTGCTACCATATTTTGGCTGAGCTGGTCAATCATCACTTTCTATGCTTGGCAGTGTTCAAAGCAGTTCAGGCGATCTTTTGGAGGAGGGCTTAATTTCCCATTTGCTGCCTCTTACACAACGATGCAACGTTTGCAAGCCTGTTGCTATACCACCGCCATTTCTATAGAAAATATCCAGATGAGTTCCATTATTTAGTTCAGACCTTTACAATTAGAACACGCAATGCGATTTCCACGGGGTCGAAGCATCCTTATTTCCCCTGTGTACCAAATGTACGAAGAAAGTTAAAACCAAACCTTTTTACCAAGAACTGCCACTTTGGAAAACATATTCCCGCGTTGGTGTTTCTCTTCTAACTTGACCACTTCAATTTAATGATCAATCATGACCACTTCTTGACCATAACGACCACTTCAATCTAATGATCAATCACGATCACTTCTTGAGCACTTCAATTTAATGATCAATCATGACCACTTCTTGACCATAACTTGACAACTTCAATCTAATAATCAATCACGATCACTTCTTGAGCACTTCAATTTAATGATCAATCATGACCACTTCTTGACCATAACTTGACCACTTCAATCTAATAATCAATCACGTTCACTTCTTGAGCACTTCAATTTAATGATCAATCATGACCACTTCTTGACCATAACTTGACCACTTCAATCTAATAATCAATCACGATCACTTCTTGACCACTTCAATTTAATGATCAAACACGATCACTTCTTGAGCACTTCAATTTAATGATCAATAATGACCACTTCTTGACCATAACGACCACTTCAATCTAATGATCAATCACGATCACTTCTTGAGCACTTCAATTTAATGATCAATCATGACCACTTCTTGACCATAACTTGACAACTTCAATCTAATAATCAATCACGATCACTTCTTGAGCACTTCAATTTAATGATCAATCATGACCACTTCTTGACCATAACTTGACCACTTCAATCTAATAATCAATCACGATCACTTCTTGAGCACTTCAATTTAATGATCAATCATGACCACTTCTTGACCATAACGACCACTTCAATCTAATGATCAATCACGATCACTTCTTGAACACTTCAATTTAATGATCAATCATGACCACTTCTTGACCATAACTTGACAACTTCAATCTAATAATCAATCACGATCACTTCTTGAGCACTTCAATTTAATGATCAATCATAACCACTTCTTGACAACTTCAATTTAATAATAAATCATGACCACTTCTTGACCACTTCTTGCCCAATTCTTGACCACTTCAATTTAATGATCAATTGTTATCTATCCTCCTTAACTTCACACTCTTCAATTCTTGACAACTTCTGTTATATTCATATCACACGAATTAATCGTTCTCATTTCCAGTATAATTCTAAAACTTGAGGGGCTTTCCCAAGCATTGTATTAGCTGGAATTTATTAAAAAGAACAAATACAATTTTCTTTTACTGATCAGAGGGAGAATTAATTTTCATTTATAACAGACGCTACTATAAGAAGAACCATAAAATTGGTTAAATTTTGGCAAGGAAAGAAATTTAGTAAAATTTCTGAAAAAATCAATTTTTCACGTCACTTGTTTAAGCTTTATTAAGGTGACAGTACACATTTTTTTTCTAATTTGAAGTGTTGTTTGTACGGTCTATCGAAGACAAAGTCATCTAATTTTCCAAGAGACCAATTCTGCATCGAAAAATTTGGTAATTAAGGAGAACAATGAAAATTTTTGACTTCTTTGACATTGATGAAACTAAATATGATGAAAAGTTTGTTTAAATTGTAAAATATATAAAAAATACAAATTTCAAGGCATGAAGGAAACGCAACTTTATTTTTATGAGCAACTTAGGATTTTGACGAGTGAGTAGTTTAATTTTTAAACAAGAATTAAAACTGAAGTTGACAAATTTTGTTTTATGTTTAGGTTTAATAAATCGAGTAAAAAGGCATTTCAGTATAACAAAACTAGTAGTCTTAGAATTGTCAAATAAACTAACATATTAACACTTTCTGTTGAAATTCACGTATTTCTTTTTCTCCTTGTTTTTCAGTTATTTCAGCGCCACTCACACATGCAGATTTATTTAAACTTGAATAGAGTTATTGACACTATTTACATTTAGACTATTGTCCTCATCTTTGTTGTTGTTATCACAGTTTCGGCCCTTCCTCAAGTGTAGATATAGGTAACTTACAGGGAATTCTGAACAGAGCCCTTTATTTAATCTACAGGTGTAGACTGTTTTCGTTCCACTGCCCATGCCTAGGGATATCATCTAATTCTTATTAAGTGAATTAAATAACTAAACAGTACTAAATAATTAATACTGTTCAGTTATTTAGTTATTGAGTGCAAGTACAAGGATTGAGTTCACAACTCTTATGTCATCAAATTCACAAATCAAGGCTTTTATCCACTAGGCCATTGTCCCGAGATTATTTATTTATGAACGAGTTGTTTCTTGAAAAAAAAAGTCTAAATCATGAATATATTGTATATGAATATTTATTATTGAATTATATATTTTTAAAAATATATATATTAAAATATAATACATCTAATTTGGCAAAAAAAGCAAAAGCGCTCACTAAACATTTCGCGACACTTTCCACTTTACCAGGCGAAAGTTACAAAATAAGTATTCCATAGGTGAAACATTTTTTGCTTTATCTTTTTAGACGTCAAGATATTTGATTTAAATATGTCTTGAAATTTAACATTTATTAGAAATAACAAGTGCTTACATGGTCTAATATACTTATTAGCCTACTAAATGATGACGATTTCCTGGAACATTAGAGATAGTATACATTTTATAAAAAAAATAGAAAATAAAAAAAAACACGAACGAAAACTGAGTCATTTCATATGGGAAGCTAAACTCTGTAAAAGTCGCTGGAAAATTAAATAAAAATTAAATTATTTCTTTTAATGCTTTTTTTTTTTGCTAGAGTTTAAATTTATAGAGCACTGACATTAGGTTATGTCATTATAGACTCGTTTAATTGTTTTGCTTTTTTTCCATCGGTGAGATATGAAGCCGAATCATGAAGGCATTTTGAATCGACTTGAGCGGCAATTTGTAAAAATGTAGCTTACAAGTTTCTCCTAATTAGACTTTAGCTATTCCTAATTAGTTACATATACTAAACTCTTGACCAAAATTTAAGAAACTGTGTGTATAGTAAACTATTCTGGAATACTACAGTAAACATGAAGACAATGAAATCAGCCACGGATGGAAATGGTTACTAGCCAACACCTGAAGAATGAATTAAGAATATTGGACAAGGAGGAACAGCCAGATGTCTGAAAGAATTAGTTCATATACCAGGATATGTGGATGTCCATAGTAACCCTTAGCACACAAATGAATATGATGAGGGAACTCTTAATAAATAAAGAGAAATTACAGCAATGCTTAAAGAAGCAGCAACAAGAAAAGATAAGCCTCAATGGATGCATTCAAACATCTCAGCAACGCGCAATTAAGTGTTTACGTTCTACACCCATGATTGTCCCACGAGATAATAACCTAGTAGATTAAAGCGTTGTTTCGTGATGTAGCAATTAGAAAATGATATAAAACAAGTATGTTTCTTTTCTAGAGATTTATTCACAGTATACAAGGCTACCCCAAGGGAGCTGGAGACCCTACCAGTATTTTTTTTATCGGTGTGCGTAATCTTAACAATATAAGATACGCAGATGACACTGGATTAAGGCTGGCCTGGAAAGAAACCTAAAGGATCTTCTAGACCGTCTAGCAAAAGAAAGCGGGAAAAAAAAGGACTAACCATCAACTGCAAGAAGGCAGAAAGTATGGTCATCAGTAAGAAGAAAAGTCCAAGATGCAAATCAGAAAAGAAGATGTCAAAATCGAGTAAGTACATGTTATAGTGGAACACACCTATTCTAGAGTTAATAGACTCTCCCACCTATAATAAGTAGGAGTAGTAAGAGTAACAAGTCGGTCGGCAGTGAGTTGGTCAGTCAGTCGATGTCGGACGACCGTTAGTCGGATATTAAAGTATCAGCTACCACAACTAGATTACTGTGTCATTACCTATTATATCAAGTTCCTAACGTTTTGAACGTCGAACCTATTTTAGGACCGGCTTAGTACAAATACAAGCCTCCACTGTGAAACCACTACATAACAGTACAGAAGGTGAAATATTAAGGAAGTCTCTTAGCAGATGCTAAAAAATGCGACACCGTAATCCCAAACACGCATTGGTCTAGCGAATGAGGTTTCCAAAAGTTAAGATAGCACTGACTAACAGAAAAAAAATTCGCTAGAAACTAAGAGTGCCGGATATCAATCTCCTTATATGGCAATGGATACTGGACTGATAGAAAGAAAAATGGAGTTAAGACAAATGTGGTTCTACAAAGGGATACTTAGAATTCTATGGATGGAGCGAATAAGTAATGAGGAAGTCTTAAAGAAAACGTCAACAAAAAGAACAGTTATGCTCAGAATCAGGATGAGACATCTTATGAAGACTGAAGAACACAACAGCCAAAACCGTTGTGATAATAATAAAAAAATTGATGAGAACAATAATCTGAGTTTATGTCTTATAAATGCTTCTACAGAAGAATGCTGAGGATACCAAGAATCGAACATGGGAGCAACTACGAAGTTTTAGAGAAAATGGAAACAAAACGGTCACTTATACTTAACATCAGAAAGAGTTGAAATTTATAGGGCACATAATGTGGAAAAGTGATTAGGGGTTCTCCCCTTTTTACACAAATGGACTCACCCAGTATATACATATACTACTGCTACGGGAAGAGACTAGAGTAAGTCCAGAGCAAGACCAAGGAGTCGAGTCGAGTCGAGTCCAGAGTGACAAAGTAAAAGGTTGTAGGTAACCGGAAGAGTGAGGTAACAGCGTTGTAGGAGTCACCGTGAGCGAGCACGTAGGCTCAGTAAGAAGTCATACAGCGATACCTCAATACCAAAGACTGTATATATATTTTGCTACTAACACGTATTCCTGGAGCTACTAACCTGCTTTACCAGTTTGTATTATTACGTGAATACATTTATTTCCCTATATTCTTTCTTGGCGTTTGTTATTTATTGGTACCGGATTCCATCCGGAATCCACAACAAAAAGAGAACTTGGAAAATTTGAAACTCACGGGACATATTAAAGGCAAGAGGGACAGAGGTAAACAACGCATAATCTATCTAGTGAGCTTGTGTAAATAGATGGCAGATTAGAGTGTAGGAGAGATGAGAAAAAACAAAACAAATTTTATTCAGAGCTATAAAGGACAGGACATTGTGGAGAGTCACAATCACCAACGCCCTTAAGAGACACGGCAGATAGAAAAAGAAAAGAAGACATTTAAAATAAACTTAACAATGACCAAAGTCTGTAAAAACTATATCTTTAAAAAGTAAGCAAAGTGGTTTAGACTGACTTCAACGTTTTTTTTTTCACTCGGGATGTACGTCGTTTATAGATTATTTTGTATTTGACATCGTGAGATTCAAAGATTTTAATGAATGTCAAATGTGCTATTGGATACTGTACGGATTTTATGAAGGTAGTAATGCCATATAAACAAATATATATATATATATATATATATATATATATATATATATATATATATATATATATATATATATATATATATATATATATATATATATATATATATATATATATATATATATATATATATATATATATAAATATATATGTATATATATATATATATATATATATATATATATATATATATATATATATATGCTGTGTTGCAACTGTTGAAGTGCTTATCGTTTCTGGATTGTTCTTCAGTAAGGACTTGGATGCCGCATTAACAGACTGAATCAGTGACAATTTTTCTTAGTTTTCAGGGAACGTAGTAAGCATCGTTGCTTGGAGAAAGAGAGAGAGAGAGAGAGAGAGAAAGTGTGTGAGAAAGGAAGGAAGGAAGGAAGGATATATTCTTTACATACATGACGTTATATCTGCATCAGACTTTGAATTCTCATTTAAGCCTCCCTGTTGAAATCACGTGTACACAAAATAATATGGTAGAGGAACGCTGGAACGATTAAAAGGGTTCTTGACTTTGTCGACAGTTTTCGTACGTTTTACAAAAGTCTTACGTCAAAATATACTCGTAGACAATTCTTCATTCTCAGTATTCCACGCCCACGGTGTCCACCACGCATTTCTGGTCATTTCGGACCAAATTCAGTCAGGTTCGGTAACGTCTGGAATTACATTCGGGATATTTATTATTGTATTAGTTTTGTCTCGCCTACACATTCTGTATCACTATATGCAGTGACTGTGAGTAAATGCTGTGAAATATTAAAGATTTAGCAAGTTTCACAATGTTAACTTGTTGATAATCATCAGGTCGAAAGACTCACAACGCCAGCTAATAGTCGTTTGTTGTTATCATTTGAAGTGGAGTCTCATCAATACAGCACAGAATGAGCATAAATGTATAATAATTCATCATATGTGTCGGAAATTTGGACTTATCAAGTTGCTGACAAAGAATGAAGACTAACGTCTTGTTCGGCACTGTCTTACAGAGGGATGGGAAGTAGGAATTATGACACGCCACCACCGTGTGATAATTCCTAACCTTCTAACATCTGTCTGAACTGAATAATTATTTTGTTATATATATATATATATATATATATATATATATATATATATATATATATATATATATATATATGTTATAATTTTGTAAAAAGTAAAATTTCATTGAAATTTTTAGAATATTTCCGTGGAAAATTTATAAAAGATAATTTGAAGTCAAAAATCTACCAAGGATTCGTTTCGCCGATCTGTTGATCTCGGCTTCTTCGGTCATAAAGACAAAACAGTAGTAAGGAAAATACATTGTAATTTTCAGATCCGAAGAGCAGCAACCAGAAAGTGTTATATATATATATATATATATATATATATATATATATATATGTATATATATATATGTGTGTGTGTGTGTGCGCGGCGTGTGTGTGTATAAAATAGATAGAATATATCTGAAAAAGGTCAGTATAATTAAAGACGAAAGGAAAAATTTCGTCCTCTGAGGGAATTTTTGCCATGATAAAGTCCCTCAGAGGTCGAATCGCGTCGGCTAAGATATGTTTCCCTTTGGCTTTATACAAAAAAAAAAACATTTCTGGTTTTAGTGGGCCGATTTAAAATCCATCAGACGTCAACATTGATGTAATATTTCATTCATTTTCTACGTTTTATCAAATCCCATAATGAGATTACCTTATCAAAGGCGATTTAAAGCCGTAATATATAGTTTAGATTATAAGAATTTTTCTATTAGATAGTAATGTTTTCGTGTTACATAATTAACCCATAGCTGGGGAAAGAATAAGTGAATTCATACCTTTCTCAAGGGTATTTGTACGTAACTACATATAAGCAACTTAACGGAAATAGGAATACAGCTCTCCCATATATATATATATATATATATATATATATATATATGTGTGTGTGTGTATATATATATATATATATATATATATATATATATATATATATATATATATAACATGTAAACAACCATTTTCTGATTTTCGAATGTATGAAAGTAACTTAATACATAGCTTTTCTTGTCCTCGGATCCAGCGTGTTTTCCTTACAGTTTCGTCATCCATTCTGATTTGATAAAGCCGAGGACAAGTGATATTCCGCGAAACGCGTTTTTATAGCTTTTTTATATATATATATATATATATATATATATATATATATATATCACGCTAGATAACACGCACTTTCCCAGAAACTAAGGTCTACTCAGCATAGTTGCAGTATAAATCACAGGTGGCCTCTGTGGGCGTTGAATAAACACAAATGCATCTGAGCAAGCATCTGCAATAGGATTGCCTATCCGCCCTAGGAGACGGTTATCCTCGAATACGAGTGGCCAGCTGTGCATATATATATATATATATATATATATATATATATATATATATTTATATATATATATATATTTATATATATATATATATATATATATATATATATAGATAGATAGATAGATAGATAATGATAGATACAGTGGTACCTTGAATGTCTCTCTGTCTTTGCTTTGAGTTGAGAGCTATAATTCGGGTTATGACCCAGCTTCAGATACCCCCACCGTTGGTAGCGTAACGAACCCCACAGTAAATGCCGCATCATCCGCCCATCATCCCGTGTCTCACTCGTTCACGTTAAGCGGTTAGCTCGCAGTGGAAGCATCAGTGTTGTGCTCGCATCTGTGCTTGTAGTTATTCTGCAAAACTTCGTTTTTCCAAACAATGGGTCCATTGAAAGTGAATTGCGAACGGCAGTGCTGACAAGAAGCGGATGATGCGGCATTGAATTAAAGAAAGAAATTATCGAAAACATTACTAAGGTGTGCGTATCATCGACTTGGGGAAGCAGTAAAACCTTGGCACTTCTACTGTCTGCATCATACTGAAGCAGAAGGGGTCGTTAAAGGCTATAACACCAGCCAATGGCGGTAAAATAATTTCTAAACAGCGGCCATCTATCCATGAAAAAACAGAGAAGCTGTTGGCGGTTTGGTTGACGGGGAAGTAGCTTCAAGGAGATACCATGACAGAGGCTATGATCTGCGTGAAGGTACAAATGCCGATTTGCTGCAGCAAACCCCAGGCACTTCGACAGATGAGGCATCGAGCGAGCCGTTTAAACCAGTCGAGTCTGGTTCGAGAATTTTAAAAGGAGGACCAGCATCCACTCCGTTGTCAGGCATGGCGAGGCAGCAAGCGCAGATATGAAGGCAGCTGAAGATGACATTCAAAACTTTTTGCCGGAATTATAGCAGCCGAATTTAAATCCACCAGCAAGACTTCAACTGTGACGAGACAGGATTTTTTGGAAAAGGATGCCAAGGAGGACTTATATGACGGCAGAGAAGATACCAGGTCACAAAATCATGAAGATTAGGATAACCCTCGCACTGTGCACCAATGCGAGCGGTGACTGCAAGATTAAACCGTTGCTCGTTTATCATTCTGAAAACTATAGGACCTTTAAGTCACACAAGATTGTAAAAGAAAAACTGCAGGTTATGTGGAAGGCAAACCCGAGAACGTGGATCACCAGGCAGTTCTTTGTGCAGTAGTTGAATTTGTGCTTTGATTCGGACGTTAATAAATATCTCTAGGGTAATGTCTTACGCCTGCAAGACCTTTTCGTCCTGAACAGTGTATATGTTCGCCCACCTAAGCTTGAAGATGGCATCTTCGAAGAGTTCAAGTTAGTAAAAGTTCTGTACCTTCCACCTAATACCACCCATATCCTTCAGCCAAATGAACCAGGATGTGATTTCTAATTTCAAGAAACTCTTCAAAAAACACCTGTTCCGTCACTGCTTTGAGGTGGCAGAAAGCACAAACCTCACCCTTCTAGAATTTTGTAAGGACCACTATAATATCATGATATGTCTCAGAATTATCGATATGGCCTGGCTGGGTGTTGCAAAGAAGACCTTGACCTCTGCGTGGAAGAATCTGTGGCCTGAGATAGTATCAAAGGTTCAAACATGAAGCGGCAGTGGTCATGGATTAAGGTGACATCAACGTGCTGATCGAGAAGGACTCCGAGGAACTGACAATGGAGAAGCTAAAGGAGCCACAGACTCAGCAGCACAATGGAGGTTTTGCTAGAAATTAGGTGACACGGATGGGGTTATCTTTAAAAGTGAGATAAAGGAAATGGTGGAAACTTTACTAAAAAAGAAACAACTAGGCCTGCGACAGCGCTATTTAATGACACTTGCCTTACTCATTGCAGAAACGTTCTGAAAGAGGTCTTATAGAGGATGGGAAGTAGGAATTATCGCCACCACCGTGTGATAATTCCTAAACTCCTAACATCTGTTTGAACTGACGAATTATTTTGTTTTATATATATATATATATATATATATATATGGTTGGATTGATGTGAGTTGCTGACCCTGGGTTTCACGCTTTTGCGATCGTCAGACAAACTGATTAATTTTTTAAAAAATTTGGATTTATGTAGATTGCGTGTATTGGTGTTATTATGGAAGTGGTTGGGGAATCGTCGTCGTGATGTCACTCATGCTAACGCAAACGTAGATGCATGTCCGTACACCCGTTGAGGTACGCAGACACACATACACACTCACTCGTCCGCCGGGGCTCATACAGATATAAACATATGTGGACAGTATGGGATTTGACATATGTATGTATGTGGGTGTTGATGTCTCTATACATACGCATTTGTATGTTGAAATTCAAAGATCGGATGTGTAGCGAAAATTTCTCGTGAATGTATACATGTCAGCAATCAGAGCATTTTTCTATTTTTTCGCTGAATAATATTTTCTCGCATGCACGTATATAGGTGTGGTGGGGTCTGTGTAAAATTATAATAAGTAAAAATTGCTATTATTTTTATCTTTAATTTTTTAAAAGTTTATTTGTTATTATTTTAAAGCTGGTTATTTGCTTGTTTTTGATGACTGTGTATATGTAACTGGTAGAAATTTCAGTTTGTAATCGTTATTGGTTAATTTTATGGTGGTATTAAATATGCTGGGGGAGGGGGTAGTTTACGTTAATAATTATAGTGGGTTTATATGATAATAGTAGATGTGATGTTATTGGTAGCAATGATAATATAATTAGCTAATAGTTATTGTAAATTGGTAGAAGTGATTAGTAATGGTGGTGGGAGAATGATAAAACAATACATGTAATTTTGGTGGTAGCTTGAACTAAAAAGTGATTGTTGGTGTTTTATTTTATTTTATCTCATTTATTTATTTATAAATCCTGATAATAGGTATTTATTATCATGCCTACATTTGGAAATTATCTCTGATCTTATTGGTTTTATATATATTGGTATATATATATATATGTGCGTGTATATATATATATATATATATATATATATATATATATATATATATATATATATAAATATGTAAACAACCATTTTCTGATTTTCGAATCTCTGAAAGTAACTTAATACATAGCTTTTCTTGTCCGAAGAGCAGAAACCAGAAAGTGTTTATACATACATACATATATATATATATATATATATATATATATATATATATATATATATATATATATATATGTGTGTGTGTGTGTGTGTGTGTGTGTGCGCGTGTGTAAAATATCAGATAGAATATATCTGAAGAAGGTGAGTATAACTGAAGACAAAAGGAAAACTTATCTTAGCTGAAGCGTTTCGTCCTCTGAGGAAATTTTTGCCATGATAAAATTCCCTCAGAGGTCGAATCGCATCGGCTAAGATATGTTTCCCTCTGGCTTTATACATAAAAAAACAATTAGATTACCATATCACTGGCGATTTAAAGCCATAATATATATTTTAGATTATAAGAATTTTTTTATTAGATAGTAATATTTTCGTGTTACAACTCGTAATAATTAACCCCTAGCTGGGGAAGAAAAGGTACATACCTTTCTCAATGGTATTTGTACGTAACTACATATAACCAACTGAACGGAATTCTTAATGATTTAATGACACTTGCATTACTCATTGCAGAAACGTTCTTAAAGGGGGGATGAAACAGACTCTCATTTGACAGGGTATTTTTTTTTATCGAGATCCCCTGCAGATTCAGTTATTTATTTCTGTTATGAGACATTACCCATAATAACATAATGGATTATTCCATACGTAATAAATACTCCGCCTCAAGAGGAAGCAGAGAGTTCAGTCTGAAGTCTGGAGTGAGGTCCGGCAGGAGTCTGTCAGTCAGTGTGATCGAGTCAGTCAGTCGAGTCAGAGGCAGTCCGAAACAGAGTCGCGTTCAGACAATTACTACTAAACCTGATTGTTCGTACTAACACTTTTACTTCTCTGTATATATTCCTGTTTGTAATATATCTGTGTTATTCCATATCCGTATTCGAGTTCTTCTTTATTGGTTCTACCTTGGACTATCACCGTAGTACAAGGAACCGGACCATAACAATTTCAGCTTTTCTCCACCTAAGTCAGCATCTTCGAGTCATATGATCTCCAAGGTAAATGTTGTACATTATACTTAATAAAAAAAAATTTATTGCAGTACAATCTATTGTATTGTGCTTTTATAGAATATTTGTTATTTTTAAGTACATTTTTCTTATTTAAAAACATGTAAGGAACAATACTCGGAACGGATTAATGGCATTTCAATTCATTTTAATAAGGAAAATTAATTTGACATGCGAATAATTTGAGTTACGAGCCCCGTCACGGAACAAATTAAACTCGTAAGTCAAGGTGCCACTGTATATAATCCATATATGACCCACTTTCTCGGAAATACTAGGCCAAACAGGAAGATAAACTTGCTGTACTGGAAAAAAAAAAACACTTAAAATCCGAGTCCATCTAGATTTGATCGCTGGTTTCTGACGTTGTTTAGGATACAGGTAACTATCACAGACACGAAGCAGGCTCAACTTGATAAAGATACTATGCATAAAGTCACTAATCGGAGTAGCCATGATACGAGATATACTTATTGGTACGTCTCTCTAGGGAAATCAGAAAAAGAAAGCTTGCAGCTTCTGTTGTTGCTGTTCGAATCGAGATAAAATTTAGAGCGTACTTGAACGTTGCAAGATATAACAGAATGGACAAATGAAATTCCTGCTTGCTTTATGAGCGCCGAAGTGTTAAATAGGAAAAAAAAGAGATTATTATCATTATCTGCATTTAGAAAAGACAACGTGTATTTAAAACCATTCCGGACTTTTTCTTAGATATTCTTCGCCCGGTCTTGATAATGTTTCTTAGACTTTCAAGACCCAATTAACGTTTCTGTCAATTACTTCTCATACTATCAAAATACCCTGCAGTGATTTCTGATGGTTTTTTACCACCAAGATTTTCCTCAAATAGACATATATGAACATCCTGCCAATAAATACATGGACTTCCAACTGTGAAAGAAAATAGACATCATCATTCTCCATGCCAGTTATTCCATAAAGTTTTCGGTTTATTATCGTATGCTTAGGATGCTAAGGATATCATGGATCGAGCATGTGAGCAACGATGAGGTCTTAACATCGGAAAGAGGCCGCTGAAGTTTCTGGGACACATAATGAGGAAGGAGGGCCTGGAGAATCTGATACTCACAGGTCAAATAGAGGTAAAGAGAGACAAAGGAACGTAGCGCATGACATACCTGACGAGCTTGAGGAGGTGAATTAACATAATTACTCGGGTTTTTATACTTGTTTAAAATGTTATTATTATATATTTTTTATATTTTTTTTTACAGATTATCGGTGCAGCTATAGCTTAGTTTTAATGTAGTTCTATTAAATATTTTACTGATTAGATTATGTCTGGGGAGATGCTTATTAATTAAATGGAGGAACGTCGGTCCTAACTTATTAGTAACCATTTGGTTAAATGAGGGTGTATACCAAATAATTTTTCTGGTCTTTTTCTTTTTTCTTCGATCATTATTATCATATTTTCTATATTTGATTTCTGTGCACTTGTAACCACTATAATGGTGTCAAGTGCACAGAAATCAAGTATAGAAAACATGATATATATATATATATATATATATATATATATATATGCTATGGTAATTTACTCATGGACTCAGCAGGGTGAAGTTTCCAGCTGTCAGCTTTGACAGTCGGACCAAACATTCGTGCTTGTAACACTCTTGTTTGTATATGTTTCTATTACTGTTTCTGTTAATATATTTGTTTAACTCAATTTCCTCTCTTTTGTGCTTTTTAATTCTGGCCCTAATAAAGGCAAAATAATATATATATATATATATATATATATATATATATATATATATATATACACAGGGTGTCCATAAAGTTCAAAACCTTAAAACATTATAACTTTTATTTGTATTTGCGATAGAAATAATCTGTAAAAAATGTTATAAAGTTTAATGTATCCAGTTTTAGGTATAGCTAAAATAACTAATGTGATGTCAGTCGTTACTGTAAATCAGTTGGCAAATGTTTTCCGTGAACTTCAAAATCGTATTGTATTGCTAATGATGGCGGACATGTGGAAACTTAAATAAAATTTCAATAAAACCTTAAAAAATATAGATTTACTACTTTCTAATCCTTTTTACAAATTATTTCTATCGCAAATACAAATAAAGTTATAAATTTTTTATAGTGCACACGAACTTTATGGACACCCTGTATCATATTTTGAAATAAATAATTATATATATATATATATATATATATATATGTATATAAGGTCTGTCTATCTAACTTTCTATATTATCTTTCCTACTGATGTTTTTACAACTGTACAAATTTAGTTCACATCCATTCGAGTATTTTCGATTGTCAGTAAAGTCGTTATGCAAGATGTATTTGTCAAATTAGTTGCAATTAGAATTTCAGACATGTTATGGGAAACTTAACCATAATAATAATGGACTATCCCTGACATTATAAATACTGCGCCTCTCAAGAGGTATGAGGATATTGTAAGACGAGGAGAAATAATTGAGAGCATATTGTAAGGACATTGGAATAGTGATACTTGTCGAGACAACATAGTTCACTCTAATCAAATCTGATAGTCATTACTAATACTTCTACTTCTTTGTATTATATTTCTGTTGTAATATATCTTTGTATTCCATTCCTGTGTTCGTGTTATTTTTTCATTGGTTCTAACCTTGGACAATCACCGTGGTACAAGGAACTTGGACCATAACAAGACAGACACACTGCCTCGAGAGTATTCTCTATAACAGTGGTTAAATAAATATGGCCGCACAGGGATGTTCCATAAAGTAGCTATTCTTGGAAAGCGGATGGTATTAAAAAGAGCGTACAATTTTTCCAGCATATCTCCCTATGGGTAGATTCACTTGAGTTCGAATCTATATCTATGATTCTCAAAATGTATATGTGTATGTATGTGTGTGTATGTGATCGGGTGTTGTTTATGCGTTTCCACAGTTTTCATCCGATTTTGATGGATTTTTTTTTGTTTGATAGATAATTCTTCAGTACCGGTCTTGAGTCTAAATTGGCTGGAAAAATTACAACCTTGAAGGTGAAGTCTAACGCAAAAGATTATTAGAATTATATAAAAAAAAATAATATTATAAATAAAATTTATCGCATATTATTATTATGACGGTCCATGGAAAAGGTTCCTTCATTGCAAGATTGAGAACGCAAAAACGCCACTTTTCAGGACCCCCCCTATTCAAATTGTTAAGCCCTAGTTGGTGATGTGTATCAATTCATTCGCTACTACTACCAATAAGAGCAACACGAGCACCCCCCCCAAAAAAAACAAAAAACAAACTAAAACTGGCTGTAATCATTCTCTACGATAAGTCAAATGCCGATTGGGAAAAAACCGTGAATATGCAGTCGGTAAAACATTATGGCGGTATTCAAAATAATTCCATTCTACATAGAATGTTCACCAAATAAAACCAAGCATAAAACTACATAGAAAGAAGTCATGGCCAAGAACAATGTGTCCAAATGTTAGGCAGAGAATACAAAAGTGAGACCAGCCACTCTCCAAAAATGGCTTAATGTTGGAGACACTTCAAAAATCATGTATAACTGGCCATGGGGAGTAGGAAATTTAAAAAAAAACTTTATTATATCAATATAAAAAACAAGTAACGAAATATGAGAATAGAAAGTTTGAAAGAATCCGAATACATGCTATGCTCGGATAATTCAATCAGTAGATCAAGCATAGACATAGTCTGCGAGAATCAGGGAAAAAACAAGCATTATGTTTTAGAGGAATAGCATAAAAGATGAGAGCAACTGCAATCTTCAATAGGTTTACTGAAATGCGTAACTTGAGTATTCGCCGTAAACATTTTTGCCGTAGGAAAATTCGCCTCGGGAATTTTTCGCCGTATAGGATTTTTGCAAATTTCAACGCATTTTTTTCGATACACTTATAATGAATATCCTATTGGAGTAATATTCAATTTAATATGCAAAACACCTTGTTATCAAGTATATATGGATGTCTTTTTATGGGTCAAACATCAGAAAAGAAATTAAAAAGTAAAACATTTATTTAAAAAAATAAAAGACTAAAAATATATCAAATTAACAAAGAAATAATTTAAAATGTGTGTAAATTCCAAGTACTGCATCGTAAATAATGTGTTTTTTTGTGTTGGACTGTAATGAAGCATTTTCCGCTGTAATCTTGCATTGATATCAATATTTATTTTCTTCATTTGTACTTCGGTATTATGTTAACAGAAAGTTTAACGTCAAGTCTGAAATATGAAATTGCGTAACGTAAGTTCTGGTGTCAAATTAAAATTTTTGAGCTCCTCACTGACGAGGATCAATGATGTAGGATTTTGATCCTATAACTTCAATTTTTAAAATGTTTAAATCGAAGAAACAATTGCGTGAGCCAGATATACTTGATAACAATGTACTTCGCATATTAAAAAAAAAAAATGCGGCGAAATTGTCTTACGGCAAAAATCCTACACCGCAAAGTTTTCCACGGCGAAAATTCCTGAGACGAGTTTTCCTACGGCAAAAATGTTTACGGCGAATGTTCCGAGAACCATTAAAAAGGTTCTGCCTAAAAGTCAGTAGAAGACAATCCCAAAACGCAGGCACACGGTGTTAAGTGTATAGGAAGGGAATCAATGACTTAACAGAAAGCAATAAACGAATGCAGAAGGCAGACGTTACACAATCTAAACGTTAAGAAACAAAAAGATAAGTAAATAAATTCAAACTAATTGACGGTGATAACCAACCTCAGTTGTAATTCATCGAGTCTGTGCCGATAATCGTCCATCACCATCCTATTTTAAAAAGGCAACTCGAGAAAATATTCTGCAAATAGAAATTCTCAGATTAGGTGAACGCCTTGGCTTTTGGCCGGAGAAACATTTTCTATACGGCTTATAAGACAGAAATTCGTTTATTATCATGCTACGGAATTAACCATGGACAAAAAAAAATCTTGTATAATCTTCGGCCGTCTTTTACTCTCGCTTGGCGTGAACATATTTACCTAGACAGAATCAGGGTCAAATACACGTTGTAAGCAAAATATCAGTGTTGTAATGAACGAGTATATAAGGATAAAAACAAAAGGTCACTTAATCGCATCTTGTCGGGCCACTTAATCCTCTGTAGTATCCTGCGTCGCATAAATCGCTCGCTAACTTCGGTGTCAATATTTATAGATTGTCTGCCAAAGAGTCTGCTCAATTGAGAGCCAATATTAGACTGCAAGTAGAAGGATGGGAAAAGGATGGGGTCGGATAGATGGTTATTTAATTAGTCAGAATTGGAAAACTAAAGAAGGAAAGAAATTTTAATTGGAAGAGACAGATAAGAAAGAATGGCGATGATAAATAAGCCTGAAACAAAAATCTAGTTTCTTGCACAGCTGTAGTTAAGTGACGTCACGTGAAGATAAGTATGAAGCTAGTATATCAGCAGAGAAACTACACAAACAAAAGTATAATAAAATAAAATAATAAACTTTACTCCTCACTGAAATACATGAAATAATCAACAACATTTATACGGTATGACTCCTGGTTAGAATCGAATTCTCTGTAGTTGTAACATTGTGCATGAGTAAAATAAAGGAAAATAACTTATGGTTAAGGATTAAAAAGAAAAAAAATTGCCTAATAAACAGCCACATAGGTTTTTGGAAATATATCGCATTTCTGAAATAAAAAAAAGAAGAAGCAGAATATGACCGTGTCTTATCATTGGACCGTGAACTGACGAGTCAGCAGCTAGTGAAAAGGCGAGATTTTCTCTTAAGGAAAAAAGCATAATGTGCTTTCGTCTTATCATTGGACCGTGAACTGGCGAGTCAGCAGCTAGTGAAAAGGCGAGATTTTCTCTTAAGGAAAGAAGCATAATGTGCTTTCGTCTTATCATTGGACCGTGAACTGGCGAGTCAGAAGCTAGTGAAAAGGCGAGATTTTCTCGTAAGGAAAAAAGCATAATGTGCTTTCGTCTTATCATTGGACCGTGAACTGACGAGTCAGCAGCTAGTGAAAAGGCGAGATTTTCTCTTAAGGAAAGAAGCATAATGTGCTTTCGTCTTATCATTGGACCGTGAACTGGCGAGTCAGCAGCTAGTGAAAAGGCGAGATTTTCTCTTAAGGAAAGAAGCATAATGTGCTTTCGTCTTATCATTGGACCGTGAACTGGCGAGTCAGCAGCTAGTGAAAAGGCGAGATTTTCTCGTAAGGAAAAAAGCATAATGTGCTTTCGTCTTATCATTGGACCGTGAACTGACGAATCAGCAACCAACGAAAAGGCGTGAATTTCTCGCAAGAAGGTCGTTTCTTCCTCCAAAGCATATAGTAATGAGTCTCACTTGATAGGTTTTTCAGATGGTAAAGTAAAGGGATTTCTCTCGTGCCACCCTCTATGTCACAAACTAGATAGATAAATTTCTGTATGTGCTTGCTTTTAACATCCCCAATATGTAGCGTAAATTTTGAGTTGTCACTTTTACTGAAAACCACGCAGTCTTCTTTTAGTTAATAGTTAGTCCTTTCTTCTAGCTATCATGTCTAAGAGATCATCCTTCTGACTTTTATCTGAAGGTTCATGAGGTATTTTTTCTTAAATCAAGACAACCTTCGTTATGTAAGGAAAATGAATGGTTCCGGGGTCTCAATGTGATCTGTTTTTAACAATTACATATACTAATAACTAAGATGTTTCAAAAAGTTTGATATCATTTGAGTAACTACAAAGTCTTGGCAGATGAAACTAAACAGGCTTATTGTTGAGGAAAAATATGATTTATTCATCAAAATTTGAATGAGAAATTCAAATGTATGTGGATTTCATGATCAATTTCATAAGTTTATACAAGTTTTTCAAGTGCTTCATCCTATCAACTGTGGCGTGGGGATTTTCTTCGTCCCAAATTGTGCATGTTGACTTCGTCATTTCTATGAAAGGTAGCATCATCACTGAAAACAAGACGTTCTTCAAACTCATCTTCTGTTGCATATCGACATAGAATTGATTACGCTTTTGCTTGTCAACTGTCTTTAAGACCTAAATCAGCTGCAGCTTGTAGAGTGTTATTCGCAAGTGTCTCTCTGCGACATGCTGAACTGTCGTTGTAAGAGTTTGGTCTTCTATTTTTGCTCTTCTCACGGACTTCCTGGGGCTTCGCAAAACTGTTTTCGAACACACTCAACCATCTCTTCCAATATTTGTTGTCTAGATCAATTTTTTTTCCGCACAAACAGCAGTTAAACTTTTTGTGCCATGTCTAAATCAGCATTGCAGTTTGCGTATTTCTAGCAAACTATCTCACAAATTCACGCTACACAGTCTTTTTTGACTGTATTCGAGCATAATTGAACACATAAAACTTCTTTTTCTTTTTCCAGTGAACAGCATATCTATATCTAAAAACAAAAGACAAAAACAGAACATTAAAAATAAAATTTCGTGTTGTTTCTACGCCTGCTGTTAAAATTTGACGAGATCTCGTCAGATTATGACATTGTGAACTTATATATCTATTTTTCTGAAATACCATGTATATATAATTATTTCTCTCTTTTAGCTGTCATATACTGTTGAGGGCTTCTCCCCTTTTTTGCACAAATGGACTCACCCAGTATATACATATACTACGGCTACGTGAAGACGAGAGTAAGAACAGAGTAGACCGACAGAGTCCCAGAGTGACAGAGTAAAAGGTTGTAGGTAACCGGAAGAGTGAGGGGTGAGGTAACAGCGTTGTAGGAGTCACAGTGAGCGAGCACGTAGACTCAGTAAGAAGTCATACAGCGATACTTCAATACCAAAGACTGTATCGATATTTTGCTACTAACCCGTATTCCTGGAACTACTAACCTGCTTTACCAGTTTGTATTATTACGTTAATACATTATTTTCCAATATTCATTCCAGGCGTTTGTTATTTATTGGTACCGGATTTCAACCCGGAATCCACAACATATGCAATATTTTATATCCTCGATTGGGCTTCGAAGAGTGAGGAG
Organism: Acanthosepion pharaonis; assembly: GCA_903632075.3. Lineage (NCBI taxonomy): Eukaryota > Metazoa > Mollusca > Cephalopoda > Sepiida > Sepiidae > Acanthosepion > Acanthosepion pharaonis. The sequence continues at coordinate 1,889,320 of CAHIKZ030003402.1, read as the reverse complement.
AGAAAACTCGTTAGCTGTTTCTATTACGTGTTTTTTGTTTCGATTTTTCCACTTATGATAAATGGTCTTTCTATTTAACTTCCACATTTTTGTTTCAATGAATATGTCTACTTTTATAGGCTTGATTAAATTTAAAATGACCTGCACTAAGATCGCTAAGAGGTTTTTGTAGTATTTATTCGATCAATATTTTTAACGTCTACAGATGTGTTTCCCGTCTTTTATAGGATGAGAACGTTTACCACATCAAATAAAAATGATATGAATAATAAGTATTAGGAAGATTCTTCTATATGCCATGTTTTTTTGAGAAGTTCCTGAAAATCATATAACAGGAGTAAAATTTCATAGAAGAAATTGTTCGAAGGCCCTCTATAGCTAACGAAAGATTGCAACTACCAACCTTTTTAAACTGTTGATCCTACCAGATTATAAACTCTCACAGAAACAGCAACTTTCTTTTTCTTTTTATGTGCCATGCCCTTTCAGGACGCAGGCGATCATGGCTCTCCATCCTCCCTATCTCTTGTAGCTCTCAATAAGTTTCGTGCCTCTGCCAACTCCCCAAGACCACGTTCTGCCATCCATTTGCTTAATCCCGCCAGGTATGTCATGCGTTGCTTTCCCCTGTCTCTCTTTCTCTCTATCCCACTTGTGAGTATCAGATTCTCCAAGCCCTCCTTTCTCATCACATGTCTCATAAATTTCACCTGTCTCTTCTTTATCTTAAGCATAAGCTTCCCCCTTGTTTGCATCCTATCCAAAACCTCATCGTTGCTCACATGCTCGCTCCATGATATCCTTAGCATCCTTCTGTAGAACAAAATCGTTGCCTCGAGTCTCTTTTTCATCTTTGAGGAGACCGTCCAACATTTGCTGCCGTATAGGAGGACAAATGTCACGTAGCAGCTCAGTACTCTTTACCTTGTCACCAAAGAAATCCTCCTGTCTTGTAGTACTCTGCCCAGCTTTTGAATGCATCCTTGGCCATTCCAATCCGTCTGATCTCAGCGTCGCACCTACCGTCCTCCGTCAAACCACTCCACAGATATTTAAATTTCCGCACCTGTTTGATTTTAGCGTCCCCCGACCTGCAAATCGCATTTCGGGCTCATTCTTTTTACTGATGATCATGCACCCTGTCTTCTTGTAGTTTATGGTTAGTCCCTTCTTCTTGCTCTCCCTCGCTACCTTCTGTAGGAGGTTTTGTAGTTTCTTTTCCGTGTCTGCTATCAGTACTGTGTCATCTGCGTATCTTATGTTGGTAAGATTGTGGCTGACAATGCTGAATTCCGGTAGGATCTTCAGTTCTCTGAGAATTGCCTCGCTGTATAGGTTGAATAAGTCCGGTGAGAAGACACATCCTTGCCTTACGCCACTTTTTATTTTTGTGTATTCACTGAACTCATTCTCGATGTGCATGCAAGCCGCCATTTGCTGCCAGTATAGGTTCTTGGTTATTCTAATATCTTAATATATCCTTATTAAAGTTGCAGTATAAATCAACATCAGACGGATGCATCCGAAAAAGCCAGCAGTTCGCCATGACATACTGTTTATGTATGTTTCGTTAAAAATCACCGAAAATTCTTTAAGAATGTTTTGTTTGTATTTTCTATATTTTGGATAATTGTCCTAGGTTCCGATGAAAATTTGAATATAAATTCTCCGATGTCTGATCACATTCAGCTTTTATTATAAGCCATTATCAAACAGTTTCCGCTGACAATGTTGTGACTATATGGTATGTTTTTCTGTGTTGTGTCAGTTTCACCTTTGTTCACACATTACGTCATCCTGTTTTTTTTTAAAATACCGCATTTTCACGCGTTAGAATCTGTTGCTGTTTCGTTTTTAGGTAATAATATATGATTAGTGTAATTGTTCTTAAATTTGATCACATTTTACTAATACTAGTTTTCTAAGAGGTTTTGTTCGTTTTAGCGTTTATGCAGTGGAAGACTGCCCAAATTCCAACAATTCGTAAAGCATTTAAGATCACACAGAGAGTTAAAGTAGTTCCGGACATAAAAGAAGTCTATTTGTGTTCGCTCGTAATATTTGTAAACATAATTTCAAAGAGGCTAAGTTCGGACAGAATGTGACACCTCAAAGATTCTAACAATCTTAGCTGTTGTGACTACTGGCGGCTCTTTAAAAGTGTCTTAAATAAGAATAAGGTCTTCACTAAATTTGTGGTGTTCACTTCTATTGAAAAAGCGGGAAGTTTTGCTTGGAAATTCTCCTCTTGAGTATCTTTACCTGACTTACCGCGTCGAACGAAAGGTATGAATGTAACTCCATTTCATAGCTTCTGCTATCATCTCTAAACTAGATCCTCTCCCCGAAATCATGTGAACTTCATAGTATGCCCACAATAGTCCTTATAAAATATTCCGTCGAACTGGGTCTTATTCTCTCTAAACTGTACAATAAGTACCTTGCTGCTTGTAATTTTCCTAATTGTTGGAAATCCTCATCTATTGTTCCTGTTCATAAGAACTCGGGCGAACCATTTGATAATTCTATTAGCCTTCTACCTCTTTTTGGCAAAATACTAGAGGCTCTGATTAACACTGATTTGGTTAAGCATCTCACCTCGCAAGTCTTTATTCAGATAAGCAATATGGCTTTCCTGTCTGTAGGTCAACTACTGCTATGTTAACGGATATTGGCGAAAGGGCATACCAAGCTTTAGATAAGAATAGCAAAGCTCGGGCTTTGAATATCTCGAAGGCATGTGACAGGGTTTGGTATATTTGTCTTCTTCATAAGTTGAAAGGTTATATTATTTCTGCACAAATTTCCGGACAGGGCTCTGTCTTTGGACCCACATTGTTCCTAATTTTCACCAATGACCTTTTTAATGCAATCAAATCTTAACTCGGTATTTATGCTGGTGACCCAACCACTTATTCCTGTCTTAATATTAAGTCTAGAAGGTTCAAGAAGGTCACTTTGGCAACTGATCTAAAAATGATCTGCATTGTGGTGTTAACTGGGGCAAGGAATGGCTTGTAGATTTTAACGCCTTCCAAACAAAACTGCTCTCTTTTAAGCGTCTGAGAAAGTTGGTTCTGGCGAAAAGCTATCGTACATATTTATAAGTCTATCGTTCGTCCTTGTTTTGAATATTGCTGCCACATCTGGTCTGGTGTTTCTGTTATATATTTAAACATTCTTAATGCATCATCTAATGATTTTATAGTTTCAAGGGATATATGAAACCGTAGGTCCTATGCTAACAGTTTCTTCTATCGCACTACTCGCTTGTGGAAGTCTCTTCCGGCATATTGCTTCCTAGTCAACTTCGTTTTCAAAAATTGCTTGTTAATTGTTAATTGTTATCTTCTGTCTTCTTAATTCTTCTTTTATTATTCTTTCTCCTTAATAGTATTTTTTCTCCCAGTCTCAAACATTCTTGTATCTTAGTGACGGTATTATCTTGCTTAGAGGGAAATGATTTTTTTAAAAAAAATGTTTTTAAATCACACAGAGAAGAGAGCTTTTCGCCACAGTAGATTTTAATATGAATTGCTATAATTTGCGCCAAATTGTTACTTGTTGATGCTGCAGTGAGTATCTGGCCTGTTTCTATGAAGCATTCAAACAAATAAAGAACGTTATATGGCAATAAAAATGACAGTCTTCCTGTTGCAAATGCGATTCAGCTAAAAATCATGAGTTTAGATGAGTTCTTCTTCCACATAAAGACGTATTTTTCAGTGTCTGTCACCTTCAAAACATTTGTTTAGCTTCATGCAATGCTTCCCCCCCCCGATCACCTTTAAATCAAAAATATATATATATAAACATTCTTCAAACACATAATGGATTCAATATGAGAATCGTTCTGTAATGATATGTTTGATTAAATGATAATCAGTTATGTCTTTCAATACATGACTTACAAGGCAGATATTTTTTCCGCAGTAGATTGCCATTTATTTCTGCCGTAGACTAGTTGCCATCCAAGGCTATAGAACCCAGTCTGTCCTGCTATTTACCCATAGCGTGAGGGGAGAAGTAGAGGATTCATACCTTTCCCAAAAGTATTAGCGCGTAATGGATTCGACTGAGATTCGAACTCGGCTCTACGATTCCTCAATCCGAGCCGCTAGCTGCGCGTCCCTGATAATATAAATTGATAATACGAGACTTGAATTTTCATGACTGAGAATTATATTCACTTCAATATTTTCTCAGTTACTTTCGGCTTATCTGTCGCTACCACGGGTCCTACCCACAGATCATGTATTCTGTATGTGAAGAGAGACAGTCCAAAACATCTCACGGAAAATTGCTTAGATACACATCTGTCCGAAATTCTCACTCCCACGCTTCAATATCGGATGCAGGTGTGAAGTCAAGTACTTCCGCATTAGGGGGCAAAGAGTAACCCCTGGTCATCCTTGCAACTGGTTTCCCTTGACGATTAGGTGAAATGTCTGTTTAGGGATAATATCACAATTCTTTTATGATGGAATACACAATTTTGCTAGAACGTAAATTGAGAGAAAAAACTTGGGGTGAAATCCTGTTATGACTGTTTACTGATGCAGTGGATTTATCTGAATAAAACATATTGTTAAAGATAAAATGGAATCTTTTGAATGAATCTCATAAGATAGAATAAAAACAAATCAGTTGAAAGGTTGCATAAGCTGATCGGAAACCGGGAAACATCATTTGATGAGTGAAAAAGAAACTTACGAATTTATGTAAATAAAATATTTAAAAAAATGTAAATTTCTCTGATGTTATATACATGTTTCTCTGTTGATATGTGTAGCGAAATAATACTGAGTTAAAGTAAGCTGATCCAAACAGTAATAACATTAAAAATTCATTTATAAACACGCTCACAGAAGATCCCTTCAACCCTGAAAAAAAAAAACTGTCAACGTATTATTATTATTATTATTATTATTATTATTATTATTATTATTATTATTATAGCAGTAGAACTCGTCTTTATCTTTGGAGGTTAATTGATATTATTCTGGAGTTGATTTCACGTCTTTTTCCCGGCTTCTGGTAAAAGATATTAAGAATAAATCAGTGGTTAGATAAGACGACACGAACACCTGCAAGGCGATTATAGCCAATATGGGCTTCTCGACATTTCTTCTGCGAATTTACAGAATCTGTTTTTAAATATTGATTCATCGCATTCCTCTTCTCTCAACTTTGAACAAACCTACTCGTCTTTCTGACGAGTGTTTGCTAAGGTTCCCAATGAAAATTCAAGATGTGAGACTCAAAAGGAGAAAGAGTGATAGAAATGAATATATCGAAATGATTCTATTCTTATTTAAATCCTTAAAAGCCTGAAACTCTTGCAGGAACATTCATACTAAGCTAAAAGAAAACAAAAAATAACGAGAAAATTAACTTTTAAATAGTAGCTTTTTATTCTTATTTTCGCTTTAAATATATAGTTACATGAAATGCGTGATATACGCTTAGGGGTTCATGCATCTTTCGATACATGACAGACGAAGCAGATTTTTTTCCCCGCAGTAGGTTGCCATTTCTTTCTGCGGTAGACCAGTTGCCATCCAAGGCTATAGAACCCTGTCTGTCCTGCTACTTACCCATAGCTGGGGGAGGAGAAGAAGAGGATTCATACATTTCCCAAGGGTATTAGCAAGGTAATGAATATAATGGATTCGACTGGAATTCAAACTCGGCTCTCTGATTCCTCAATGACTGACGAGGCAGATTTTTCCTGCAGTAGGTTGCCAGTTCTTTCTGTGGTAGACCAGTTGCCATCCAAGGCTATTTTACCCATAGCTGGAGGAAGAAGGAAAGGATTAATATATACGCAGCCTAAAAAAATGATATTGTTACTTATTTAGTCAAAACAATAAAAAACAATAAATAAAGTTTCCTATATTTAATATTTTTAACAATATGATACTGCTTGCATAATTCCATATAAAATAGAATTGTACATTCTTTGCACCAAGTTGTCGTCATTTTTTATAAATTTTTCTGATAGTGATGGCTATGGCTTGTTCCCCGGTTTTATTTGCAAGAAATACGCTACAGAATGATGTAACCTCATAAGTTCTAATAAGTACCAATTAAAGTTGCCTATTAGTCATTTAGACTCACATCATAAATGAATGACCTTAATTTGAAATTATCAGTTGATGATATCCACTGACTTCAAATGAAAAAAAATCAAATGTTAATATCAGAACAGTTTAATGGTTAACACAAAACTATAAAACTAAATATTCAAGACTATTTTGCGTACACACACACACAGAGAGAGAGAGAGAGAGAGAGAGAGAGAGAGAGAGAGAGACCCAAATATATCGTTGTGAATAAAAACGTTAGTTGATTGAAGTAATCCAAAAAAAAAAGATTTTACTCAAAGACGCATGTATTGAACATTTAATTGTTAGAGAACGCGATACGTTTTAAGTAGGTACATCCATGAGATCGCTAAAAAAAAGAGCATAGTCTGATGAAAAAGACGCCAAAATTGACAAAAACAAAATCTTATCGTCTAATTGTTTATGTTAGTATTAAGAGGAAAGAACAAAGTAATTTTTAATTATTTAAAAAAAATCGGTCTTTCTTAGAATATTCTAACTTTTGATTGAAAATCTTGTTTCTCGTCATCAACGGAACTCTAGTAAATAACATGGCGAATTTTTTGTGCAATTTTTTTATGACTGACATTAATTTTTGAAAATCTTGCAAAAATAGAAATAATTGTCAGATTTTAATTAAACTTTCAGAAACTATTCAGAAATGATGGAAAGTTTTATAAATATGTTATTTTTTAAAATCATTATAAGAATATATATATATATATATATATATATATATATATATATATATATATATATATATATATATATATATATATTACCTCCCCTCACAAATAATTTAATGAAAACTCTAGAAATTCAGTGTCGAAGCACGCAAGTCATCATATTAGTTAAAAACACCAAGCACAAGGAAAGTAAATCAGGTTTTGTTTTTTTTTTTTTAAATCCGATCTCGTCTTCCTAAAATCAGCTCTGAATTGTAACTCAATAAAACAAAAATATTATTTAATTTTAAATCCTTTTTTGCTTTTATTTGTTTTTATGAATATGCATAATATTGTCTGAAGGCAAAAAAAACAACTTTTTCGATGAAAAATGAATTTTTAAAAGAATTAATTGTCATTTCATAAATTATTTTATTATTTTTTAATTTAAAGTTGTTAAATATTGTAAAATTAGTGGAAATGTCTAATCCTTTACTTAATGTTTTTTTTAAGTTCATGTATCTGTACAGATTATAAATTGTAGAAGCTTTTTACAATCAACGAACCACCAATCAGAAAAATCTTACTGTTCCTTGCCTTTTGTGTCAATAAAAATGTTATAATTCAAATGTAGAGAAGTCCTGAAGAAGCCTGATACAATAAAAACATCTTGACTTGATGTTGTATATAAATGTTGTACGGCACTGTTAACGGCCTTTACATTTTTACATTTACGATTGGCAAGGAAAGTTTGAAGAAGTTTTACTTTAAAAAAAAAATGAACTACATATTATCCTATATACGACTAACTAACAGCAGAAAAATTTGAAAAGTGAATACAATTTCTTCATTTTCCTACCTATTTCATTGCAATTTATTTCAATTTTATGTATTTGTTTTCAGTGAGTCTTCTTATTTCAATTACATTTTTTCTCATTATAGCTCATAAATGGCTTTTCTACATTAATTTTTTTAAAAAGTAAGTCCCATTTGGTTTATTTGCTGGTTTTTTTATTCATCTTATTTAATGTCTTTTTTTGTGAATTTCTCTTCATTAGATTTTTAATTCATTCTTATCATTCAATTTTTTCTTTTAATTAAGAAATAACCCCCAAAACATACCCCACTCGCCGCTGACATTTTTTGTGACTTCAATTTTTCCAAGTAAGTACCATTTGGTTTCATTATTTGTTTTTTTTATTTGTTTTTTTTTGTTTGTTTTTTTATACCACTTTCAAAATATTTTGTGTAATTTGAATTTGTCTTTAGTGAGTTTTTAATGCTTTTATATTTCTTTTAATTAAGAAAAACCCCAGAAAACATACCCCACCAGACACTGAATTGTTTGATTCCTCGATTTGTTTATACTTATTATGATATACTTGTTAATTTGTGCATTTATACTTAGATGTTCATACTTTAATTATAACTTATGTTTTATACATTTTTTTTGAGGGAGAATAAAATGATTTGTGAGCCATATTTTAATCCTTATTAGCTTTTGTTTCAATTAAGAATACATAGCCTAGAAATGAAACACAATACTAACATCATTTCTCCATTCAATTTATTCAAGTACTAATTAATTTCTCCATGAAATATATTTTAGTTGGCAATTAATTTTCTTTTTTTTCTTTGACATTTCAGGATGAGGAAGTCTTACAGAAATATGGTAGTATTGCATCTGTAGAGCCAGTTCTGTGTGGGCATATATTTAAAAAAAGATTCGAACAAACCTCAGTGAATGACGCAGCAAATTGGGCAGCTTCGGAAAATGCCCAAAATGGATTTCCTCAGGTAACAGTTTGCCGAACGATGCACTTTAGACGGTTATATAGAACTAGGCACGATGGAAGAATTTTTTTTTAAGTTTATAAAGAAATATGAGGAAGTTGTCCATTCTGAAACCGCGATTGTGACACCTGCAATCGTGATTGTGACACCTGCAACCGCGATTGTGACACCTTCAACCGCGATTGTGGCACCTGCAACCGTGATTGTGACACCTGCAAACCCGATTGTGACACCTGCAACCGTGATTGTGACACCTGCAACCATGATTGTGACACCTGCAAACACGATTGTGACACTTGCAACCGTGATTGTGACACCTACAAACCCGATTGAGACACGTGCAAACCCGATTGAAACATCATGTAAACTTGTTGAAGAAAATAAGAAGTTAAAAATGAGAGTCTCCAGACAGAAAAAAATAATTATCTAGCTGAAAGAAAAACTTAATAATTTGACAGCATTGTTAATCAAAAAGAAAAAAAAAAGATCCACACACCTACAATCCAGGAAGATGCACTATGCCTGCTTATTAAATGGCGTGGCTGGTAGGAATGTTCCTGAACTTTTGAACGTTTTATTTCTGTTGTGCATGAACCCAGATTTGACATAAAATCAAAAACCACAGTTGTCCGAACGGTGGTTGAACTGGGATTTTTTTCGGATATAAAAACTGTTGATTCAATTTTAGCATCTGAAAATTGTAGTCTTATTTTTGAAGCAACGACAAAAGATGGGATACATGCAAACTGCATGATGGTCACAACGCCATTATCCACTCACCTTGTGTCAATCAAACGAATTCCTGGTTGAACTGCTGAAGACTACAGGAACCATATCAGTAGTGCCATCAAAAAGCTTGCTGATATATACTCAGTAGTATCTGCGATGAGTGTTGCTAGCTGCCATAGAGCAGTAATCAATAAAATTAAATGCTGCTTGACAGACCGGGCTCCAGTCAATCACTTGACTGTTTTTTTTGGAGAAAGAGTGGGGAACCCACTTAATTGAATTAAATTGCAATGCGCATCCGTTAGAAGCCATTTCAAACAGGGTGAAGAAGGAGTTCCAAGCCTGTGAAGAGAGGACAATCAAGAGTTCTGGTGAGTGCATCGAAAATTAACATGGCATTGAATTCCTTACGATTCAGTGACAAATACAACCATGTGCTGCAGATGAAGGACTTCATCAAGAAAGAAGGTTACAAAGTATCAAGATTCCCGGGAAACCGGTTGCACGTAATTTTTCAGTTAGGTGCTGTGTATTTCTCCATTTTGAAAATCTAAAAACATTTGTGCTCGGTCTGTTACCAAAAAATAAACCGGTAGCAAAGTTCAAACATATCATAGTGGAGGAAGCAGCAGAGATCGAACTGTAAGTACTTGGCATCCTAGGGAAGATGTTGTCTGGGCCCTGGATGAATAAATTTGACACTGATTTAAAAAGTTCAGAAAACCCTATTAACACTATGAAAATATTGAAAAGTGTTATTGGGGAATTAAAAAAAATGGAACACTACTGGCTGAACATGACTTCTTTAGGGACGTTTTCCCAGCAGCAGTAAAGGAAAAGTTGCCCCAAGAAATGAACAATTATTTCAGGACATGATGACTGCCTGTTTGAAAGGAACTGTTTCAGTTTTGGAACGACAGTACAAGCAGTCGTTTGAGACTGTACAGACATCTACGGAATTGGTGCTATCATCTGTAAGGCAACATAACATGGATGTTGATAGTGTGATAGGAGAATATTGTGAAAAGAAAAAAAGTACCTCCAAATGCTTATGCCTCCAGCACAAGCAAAATAATCAAAGCAAAGAAGAATAATGTATGGAGGCTATATAAATGACCTGGAGGACAGTACACTTCAACGCTACTTGGATGTTGCCATGCAGTATAGCACCGAAAAGACTAAGCAGCAAAAAATAGAAAAAGAAGTTTTAGAGACTGAACTTATCCAAACCCAAGAGCACCGCACTGCGGCTGCTCGGTCTCACGTTGTGTACTGACCTGAGATGGAAGAAATATATTTAGTCAACTGCTTCGTCCACCGCAAGGAAAGTTGGCTCCCTGTGCCGCACCAGGATATCTTTCTCCCCGGAATCGATCTTTCAAATCTACAAATCAACCATACTCCCTTGCATGGAGTATTTCTGCCATATATGGTCTGGAGCCCCTTCTGTTTGTCTCGGGGTTCTTGGCAAGTTCTGGAGACAGATATGCAATGTAATTGGCCCTGATCTGATATCTCGTCTGCAGTCGCTCTCTCACAGACATGCCGTCGCCTCTCTCCGTCTTTTTTACAAATAGTTTCATGGTAATTGCTCCGATAAGCTGCTTTCGCTGGTTTCAAGAATTCGCGAATTCAAGCGTCCTACGAAGCTGGCATCCCGTTCTCACCCTTTCAATGTTGAAACTGTTAAATGTAACCGTCTCTTCTACTCCAATAGCTTCATGTCTCGCACCTCTCACCTGTGGAGCACCCTCCCATTTTCCTGTTTCCCTGATAGCTATAATCTCCAACTATTCAAATGTAATGTCAATCAACATTTCCAGTTGCTTTAATCTATCCACTATCCTTCTCCTCATCCTTTCCTCTATCATTCCTACCTGCTCTCGCTCCAAATCCTCTGCAACCCCTTGCGTGCTAGTGGTTTCCCGCTTTGCTAGGAGTGAAATTCTTAAAAAAAAGAAAAAAAAAACCTTCTACAAAAAAAGAGAAAGTTTCAATTCCAGAGAAGGTTAAAAACGATATCTAACACTACTTCTGCTATAAAGGCAGAATTTCCGGACTTGCCACAAGATTTAGTAGATAAGATCTACAAAATCTTAAGTGGTGATATTAGTTGGCCGTAGCCTAGAGCGCAATTTGCACAGTTGATTCTGTTGATACGTTATTTGTAGGATGGGTCAGTGGATTTTATGACTCAGATTACAACATTTTTTTATGAACAAGAAAATGAAGAATATCAACTGGACAAATGTGAATTGGCCACCGGCTATATCATGCCCGACCTGATACTTAATACGTAAACCAATTTTATACATCTGGTAGTAAGGACATCAAGCATTAGGTTGGAGTTTTTGAGGAGCGTGGAACCACCTCTTAATTGCTGTTGATCTCAGGTCCAACATGACTCAGGGTGGTAGCACCTGTTAGGGACCCAGCTATGGGAAAATAGCAGAAAAATGGCCCTTTTCAGGGTCACAAAAATTTCCTGTTCTTACTTGGCTATGAAAAATAAAATAAAAATTGTATGTGATTATGTAACTATTAGAAAAAAAGTATAGCATTTCAACTTGTATTATGTACCTATCTTATAAAATTTATATTATCTCAGTTATGTCATTTTTTCCATTAATGAAATATCAAAATTAATAAAATGAGTGGAAATCCAAATACAATGTATACTACTGATATTTCATAAGAAAGGTACTTAATTAGGTACCTTTCTTATGAAATTTGATCTCACTCTTCATGTCTTAATTAAATTTTTTTTATATTATTATGCTTTTCCATAAAGCATAGTAAACGTAAAGGTAAGTACAAAAAAATGGCGTTGATAGTTTTCCTTAATGACTTGCTTGCTTCAACATTGAATTTCTAGAGTTTTCATTAAATTATTTAGGGGGGGTAATATATATATATAATGACTTAAAAAAAATTATAATAATTTCCCATCATTTCTGAATGGTTTCTGAAAGTTTCATTAAAATCTGACAATTATTTCTATTTTTGCAAGATTTTCAAAAATAATGCCAGTGAAAAAAAAAAAAAATAGACAAAAATTCGCCATGTTAGTAGTTCCAGTGATAACGAAAAACAAGTTTTTTTCAATCAAAAGTAAGAATGTTCTAATAAAGACAGAAAAATTTAAAAAAATAATTAAAAATTACTTTGTTCTTTCCCCTTAATAGAAGCATAAACATTTTGGCGATAAAATTCTGCTTTCGTCAAGTTTAAGGCCGTTTTTTCATGATATGCCTACTTAAAAATAACGAGGTAAATAAGTTGTTAACGTAAAGGTAAACTGTCACTTATGAGATTCCGGACTATAACTTTCCTCACGAAACATGTCAGTGTGTGATGAAATCACTCACATGTCACTGGTCAATAAACACCGCAGTTCAGACCGGCTTTCTCCCATTTTAAAGTACATTTTTTTCAGCGCAGAAAGTAAGTAATCTTTGTTTCAAAATATATTAAATTAACTTTATAATTTTTGATTTTCTTAAATTAATTTAAAAAAAAAATCGTAATTGATTTTTTAAATGAATTTTAAACGGAGACATTCACTTTTGTAAACAAAAGTTAAAAAAATGGCTGACGATTGATTTGCTGTCAATTTTGCTGATTCAAAAAAACGAAAATTTTGGACGTGCTAGAAATTATTAAAAAATGTAAAAAATATTCTAAAAATACTTTGATCTTTCCTCTTGATAATAACATAAACATTTAGACAATAAAAAAATATTTTTATCAAGTTTAAGGCCCTTTTTATTCACGCTATGCCATTTTTATGGATCTCATGAACATACCTAGAAGCAATGTTTAAAATATATCAGATGAGTATCATAACTAAAATGAGCATTCTGTTCCAAACAGAAATCAATATTATAATAATAATTTCCCATCTAAATAAACAGCCAAAAGTTAGGTTAGACTCTTGAAAGATACTCGACATTTTTAGCTTTGCATCAGACTAAGAAGACAAGAAGCTCGTCAATGTCAAATCTACTAATGTGCTCCATTACTGCAGTCTTGTGCCAAGCTAGGTGCAACGTGTAGAAAATGAACTTTAAAGACGCCTCGCAGTATGAAGTTGTCAGACTTGTCATAGCAGCCATTGCCGTAGGCTTACTGAGCGCCCACATGTGTCAGACTAAGATTATTTATTACAAGGTGTAAAGCAATGATTCGGCTAATCTCGCAGACCATTGCCACCAGAGCGAGTTCAATAGTTACCATATTCTTCAGTACTTGTTGCCATATTTGTTCCATGTGCTGTCCCCTTAAGACGTGGGAGATCATGTCCACAAATTATTTGCGGTTCTAAGCAATGTTCCTTTCCTTAGCATAGTCCCTGTTCTGCCACGCATATACAAAAACACGATGTTAACCTCTCCACTCTTATCTTTAATATGTTCTGTGAGTTTTTTTCTTTAAGCCATCTTTTCTAATTGCGTCTCAAACCCTCTCTTTCCGATTCAATTTCTCTTAAAACTTGCTCGTTACTCATATGTGAATAACATAATAATCTCCCTATCTCTATATCGAAGTAAATCAGTCACCTCATATCTCCTCTTCATCTATGAAGAAAGCTTCCAGCATTCACTTAATTGATATTGCATAGCAGTTCAGCACTATTTTCTTTGTTTCTAAGGCAATTTTTCTGTTTCTTAATACTTTGTTTAGCTTTTAGAAAGCATCTTTTCCTATTCAGAATGCACCTTTAGATTTTCGTGTAACATTTTCCATCGTTTGTTATCACACTTCGCATTTCTGATGTACTTGATTGTTTCTGGTGTGTCTAATTCGTAGCTCGCATTTCGGGATGTCCCTTTTGCTAACAACGATACAACGCCGTCTTCTTACAATTGATTTTAAGTTTTTCTTCTCTCTTTCCTTTACTACCTTGTCACGGAGTTCTTGCAGTCTTTTTTTTTCTTCTATTTACCATCAATACGGCGTCATCTTATGTTGTTAAAACTCTGCCTTGCCACTAATTAATCCTGGTAGAACTTATACCTGTTTTAGGACCGCCTACAACGAAGCAATCCTGGGAGAAAACAAAACAAAACAATATAGAGCAATTAGACACTGCGGTTTCAAGAAATGATGGTTTTACAAACAACAAATAGATAGTTTTCAACACAATTCCTTGTAATTGCACTTAATCCATTGATTTAATCATCTAGTAAATCCTGATAAAACCTCTACTTCTCTTATGATCACCTCATTGTATAGGTTAAATAGATCTGGCGAGACGATGCATCCTTGCATTACAGCAGACTAAAGTTGAGTAAATACAAAAGGTAGCTCTCTATAATGATCGCTATGCACAGAGTTCCTGAAATGGATTCAGGAGTTTAGCACTCGTGGCCTTGTGTCCTTGTGTTAATTGATTTATTGCTATTAGTAAATAGTATCCATACAAATACACATTTGTTGTAAATAAGGAAATGAATTTTATTTCTTTATTTATTTTTCTGTAAAGGTTTGGAACTGAAAACTGAAAACAACAATGATCGATTGGATATTATTGATTTGTTGAATTTAAGTTGTTTTTTAAGCAGCTTGAAAACTGTTTAGATTTTCGCGAGTCTCTTTATGCGAGGTCTTGGCTCAAATCGCTGATCAGAAATGTTTCAGTTGTCATTATTCTCGAAAAAGAGAATCACTTGCCACTACCAGACGAAATTCCGAGAAAGAAGCTCAGCGTCAAACGAGCTTTTTTTTTACGTTTAACTTGGCTTCATCTATGAACCTAGCATATATAATTCATTAATGTATATGAAAAAAAATACTAGCATAATACCAGCAAACATATGCGGGTTATGCATCGGGAGTCAATGTATAAAATCAGATTATCTGTGCGGCCTGCTCAGGATCAAAGTAGAATTTCTCGTAACTTATGTCAATGCTCGGTGTACGTTCTTCTACGCCCCCAAAATATAGCCATCAGTTGCCTTTACGCTCTCCGAAACATACACAGTATAGCCAACACTTGCCCGTGCACTATTCAAAGCACCCAAAATATAGCCAATAATTGCCTATGTTCTCTTTGAAACGCACACAATAACGACGCGTTGCCAGTGAAATCCTTGAAACACACACAGTACAGTAAAAATGTTAATTTTCGCAGAGATTTGGAAAAGGCAAGGAAATGAAGAAGTGGAAAAAATGTGTGAAGAAAGAAAAGGTAGATGGGCTCACTTTTTAAATAATCCTTCTTCAGCTTTTATGCGTCATGTACCTTCAAGACGTAGACGATCATGGACACAATTTCCGATCTTTCTGAAAGTTGTCTTTGAACCTTTACCAACGCTGTTTGTTCACGTATCCGATGAGAGCAATAGGTTTACTGTAAGCATTCGCCGTAAACATTTTTTTCATAGGAAAACTCGCCTCAGGTATTTTCCGCTTTAGGAAACTTCGCCGTATATGATTTTGGCCGTAAGACAATTTTGCCGCATTTTTTTTCGATATCCTTATATTGAACGTCACTTTTTGAGTAATGTTCAATTTAATATGCCAAGTACTTTGTTATCAAGTATATCTGGATATCTATTTTACAGGGTGAAATATCAAAAATTAAATAAATGTTTACTTACATTTATTAAAAAAATAAAAGACTAAAAATATATCAAATTAACAAAGAAATAATTTAAAATATGTTCAAATTCTAAGCAATGCTTTGTGAATAATGTGTTTTTTGCATTGGCCTGTAATGAAGCATTTTCTGTCTTGCATTGATATAAACATATATTTTCTTCATTTTTACTGCATCTCCTCCAAACTAAATCATACTATTTCTTTTTCCAAAATACGTAATTAGTTTCCACAAATTTGAGTACATGTTAGTACAACTTCGCTTATTAAAATGTTTAAATCGAAGTAACAATAGTATGAGTTAGATATACTTCATAACAAGTTACTTCGCATATTAAAAACATGCAAGGAATTTGTTTTACGGCAAAAATCCTATACGGCAAAGTTTTCTACTGCGAAAATTCCCGAGGTAGGTTTTCCTACGGCAAAAATGTTTACGGCGAATTTTCCTAATTCCTAATTGTTCACATTTTATCATCCATTCACAAAAAAACTCATTAAGTACTTTACTTGCAATGCGCCTTTTGTCTTCAATAATCCTGTGAGTGTTAACATCTACAAAACTTCCTTCCTCAATGTGTGTTCAAGAAATTTCAGTCGTTTCTTTTTTATTAAAATCATCAGATTTCTTAATGCTGCTATTTCCCTCAAAACTTCCTCGTTGTTCACATCTTCGATCCATAGTATTTTCAGCACACATATGTAGAACCACATCTTTGTGGCGCAAACTCACATTCTTCTATGAAAATGTTGTCCAAATTGGCTGCCCATATAGAAAGTTGGATATTATCTAACCGTTCTACACAAGACTTCACTCCAATAATCAAATCTTATATGTGAGTATTCTGGCGGTTCAGTTCTTGAACTGAACTGTCAGGTCTTCATATAATACGGAGAAAGACAGTTTAATGCTATATTAACTGGTAGAGACTTAATATATTATAATTAAATTTCCAGTGAACATTGGCCGGCCACAGCTAAGAGTTTCACGCGTTCTCAAGCAATGATCAGGAGGTCGGCAACAGTTATGTGTAAAAATGGGTATTTTAATACCTCTTAGGCAAGTCCAAGATGTTATAAGTGTAGTCCATGATTGCATAACATGCCATACTAATTGAGAGGGAAATGACCGTACAGTCAAGATGAAAATGCTATAAATTCACAATTATTTTTGGAAAAAAACACCAAAAAGAATTACAGAAAAAAAGTTTATACTACGTGATTTCTTTTTTGCAATATCGTAATCTTCCCTGCTTAATGGAAAGTAATATATGAAAAAAGTCTTCCACATTACGATTTTATTTTTTATTTTTTCACCATTGTAAGAAATCTTGTTGTATGAACATGTTTTGTCTTGGTTCCCTTTGAAGGATCAGTTTGCGATTAATTTATGTAGCAAACGAAACTCCCAATTAACCTTTATAAAATTTCATAATTTCTTCTTATTTTTTTCACGTGGTCTGAAGTGCTTAGTCAGCATAAATATGAAAAAAACAAATTCGAATAAATGATTAAACCTGGTGACATTACCTACAGTACAACATCACCCAACCCTTTAAAATGGCTTACGAACACATCATGTTGAAACACCGGTCCCTGCACGATCACCGAAGTTAAGCAACGTTGAGCCTAGTCAGTATCTAGATAGATGACCGCTTGGGAATACCAGATGCTTAAGTTTGGATGTGCGGGTGGTGTAATGGATAATACTTGGAATTCTTAATCGGAGAGACGTGTTCCATCAGTCGTTGGCTTCGTTGTATTCACTTATGTGCAAATATCTTTGAGAAAGGGATGAATCTACCAACTATGGTGAATTAGTAAGACTTGTATCGCAAAACCATTATTATCTTAGAAAGAAAAAACTTACAATCTACAAATATTCTCTGTCTTTAAATAACCTGCAAAGGGTTGATAATCCGTAGAAAACGTATCAATAGCAATAAATCTTTAATTTCTTGATTCTGAATCATAAAAGTCCAAATTGTTCAGGCCTTAAAATCTAATATTCTGCAATTTTTTGAATCAGCCTGAAATTTTTGTTTCTATTAAAGTAAATGTATGACCTCAAAATCTGTTGTCTGTATTTGATCATTTGTCATAAAGTGTATTATACAGTCGTCAACCAAAACCAAGAACTACAAATAAAACATCTGTTTAGGTGTGAAATGTGCAAAATGATGAGTTGGCACAATTTCTTGAAAGAAACAAAATAATACGTTTTGCAAATTTGTGCCACAATATTGATTAACAAGATTTTGAGCTCGTTGTTGCAAGCGATAAATCAAAAAATCAACTGTTCATCTCGTCTGCTGATTTTATCACTGGAGATATTCCAATTTTTAACTAATATTTTTGAAATCTTGATGTTTGAATGTTACCATGTTGGTATGTATACAACAATTTGTTCTCTTTCGAAAACTAAAGCATTCATGTTTTAGCACTGACATCATTGAAAATATTGCAATTTTGGAAAATTGACAGTGTCAAAGAAGTACATGGTGATGTGAAGAAAAATGATCCGTTGAAAAAAGTGAGATCAGATTTAAATGATGAAAATTTCTTTATAATTTTAGAAAAATGGCATAAATGATAGAAACAGCGCAAGAAAAACGAGTTAAGATCATTTACAAGGGGCACTACTTTAGCTATTGAAATTACATACAAATAGTTTAATTGATGCTTGTAGGTATTAGCTAAGTTGTGGATTCAATTTTGTTATGTTTGGTGAATTCACCACAGACTATTTAGAAAATGAATCTGGAAAATTAAAACTAGGTTCTGGCGTGCATATTCTATAACAGCACAAAATGTTATCGAAATGTTTCATAATGAAAAAAAACTAAACTACTTCTTCAGTTTAATGTTTGTGTTAAAGAATACAACTTTGAGCAAGGCCATAATTGCACAAAATATGGATGCTTGCAGGATGAAGTTGCATGCAAAAAATTTCATAACTCACTAGACCTGGAAATTGGGATCTGTAAAGATATTAAAATGCCTCTTTTGTATATATCAGGCTATATTACAAGGAAAGTTTGTTCCACAGAATAAGAAATATTTAATAATGTAACTTTTCTATTTTCAAGAATATGAAAATGTTTTGAAAGATATAGATTGTGTTAATTAAAAAAATCTACTGGATACCACAGATCTTTGTTTTGTTTTTGTTTTTTTGTTTTGTTTTGTTTTTGTTTTGTTTTTTTTTTGTTTTTTTTATAATGTCTGGTGTTTTTGAAAACTTGCAGGAATTTTTTGCCAAAAGTTCGTATCGTTTTTATATAAATAGATATATTTGTCAAAAATTATTGTCTGCTTATTTCTCCTAAAGCATCGTAAGAACCATTACTAAAAGTTTTAAATTATCTTAAAATTTTATTTACAAGATAAAAATGTTTACTATTTACATTATTCGGACTATTGTTCTCATCTTTGTCGCCATATTTATTACAACGTTTCAGCCGTTGTAAGCTCCGGCCTTTTTCAGGTGGTTGGAATGTCGAACTAAACCCTTTATTTCACTCACTGGAGTAGACTGTTCTAATTCCACGTGCCATGTCTAATGGATGTCAGTTATCAGTTATCTCCTGCTTAATTCCCTCTCCATGTCCTCCTTAACCAGGTATTGAACTCACACTCTTAGACAGATAAAAATGTTTATACGTTCCCCTTGTACTATTCCCATTAAAATTACTTAACAAATATGAAAAGTACGTATTTTGTCAAGAAAGAAAATATGTTCATGAAACTATGTTAAACAATGACATAATTATCCATTCAGAGAAACATTTACTGGGTAATTTTTATTTTTAATTGTCCACCTTTTTATATTGATTAACTCACCAAATTATCCTGTTAATTTTGTGTACCTGATAATGTAAATTGATTTTTATTATTAAAACTGTGTGTACAAGTAATATCTAGTATCATAATGAAAACAGTATTTTCTTCATCTTCTATAAAACAAACGTAGACACTTGAAGATGTGACAATTATCACAGAATAAAATTTACGAAAATTATCAAAATTATTGTTTTTCTGAGATTCATTATGTTTTTCTTCAAGTATTTTTAGACTTGGTTGATACATTGAAAATATAAATAAATAGAAAATATGAAATATGAATATGAAATATGAAAATATGAATAAATGCATAGAAAGTACTATGCATTTATTCATATTTTCTATGCGTTTATTTGTAATTTATCTGCATTATCAGGATAAATCTTTTTAAGTTTTGGCGAATAAAATGATGACTTTTGTGCATTAGATTAGTAATATAGATTAGTTTTGTTCTTTTTTGTACATTTGCATTGATGAAAAAAATCCCATAATTGTTACGATCGTACGGTGCTTCCTAATAATGAATATACTTGTTAATTAAATAATTACTGGGTATTATTAAAAAGCTCCTGGCTAAAGCACCCTCAGAAATTGTTATTTAGTGGTGATTTAGGTCCCCATATGTCCGGCACCAGTAATAGAGCCTTGTCGCGTGGCCGCCAAGCCTGTTATACATTTTTTTTAATATTACCCCTATTTTAAAGATCTGAATAGCTATTATAACATGGCTTCGTTATCAACCTTTTTGAATTTTCCTATACTTGTATTTTGATTGGTCAATCTAGCTTTTGTAACAACGTTTTCCCCTTGAGAAGGATCTTTAATTAATTTGAAACTTTTAAAACCATTTATTTTACATTCAACATCATTACTTGATAAGACACCGGAGGTGTTTAAACGAAATGGCTATTTTTGTAGTGATTTTATAACATATTTATGTTATAATTATATTTTGTAGTGATTTATAACATATTTATGTTATAATTATATTTATTTTTTAAATAAATAATTATATATATATATATATATATATATATATATATATATATATATATATATATATAACCACGTGCAACTGCAGAATAAAGAACGAATGTCCTTTAAACGGAAATTGTTTACAAAACAACGTAATATACCAAGCCAATATAAAATCACCAGATAATGAAGAAAAAAAGTATACATAGGAGTAACTGAAGGACCCCTGAAGCAAAAAGAATTATACACACAAAAACATCTTTCACAAATAGTAAATATGCGAAGAGTACAATGCTTTCTAAATATATCTGGGAAATTAAAAACAAAAACGCACATCACACAAAAAATATCTTGGAAGATAAGGAAAAAAGTCATTAGCCTACAACAACCAATCAAAAACTTGCAAACTTTTGCATGGAGGAAAAAAAATAGCTATCATTACTTTCCCCGACCAAAATAAATTATTAAATAAAAAAAGATCCGAGCTCATCTCAAAATGCAGGCATGAAAATAAATTTTACTACGTAACCTAAAAAATGAAATACGGAAAAATAAAAATAAAAACAAATAAATAACTAATAAAAAACAAAAAAAAAAATAAATACTATATTTGCTTAAAACCGAAAACCGAAAAGAGAAAATATACAAGTAAAATAAATTGACCTAAATTCATCCAAGTAAATAAATAGACAAACCAATCCCAAATTAAAAACTCTTCCCGCCAAAATAATAGTTAGAATGAACTACAACAACCAACCCCAAAATTGAACAAATAGCTTTAATTAAACTTGACCCAAATAAATAAACAAACGACTTCCGGTAAAATAACCAAATAATAGAATACCCACAATGCACCACTAACCCGCATATATATAAATAGACGAGAAAAATAACAGCATATGTGGCCTGACGATTTACATATAGCATGAAACAGACTGTCGCCTCTAAGTGTTGACGTCTATGTTCACTTTTATATTTACACACACGCTCTATCTCTGATATTGAGCACTTTATTCCATAAATATAGCACGTGTTAAGACTATATTTCTTTATATATATATATATATATATATATATATATATATATATATATATATATATATATGTATGTATGTATAAGTTTCATATGGACAGCGCTCTAGCACATCTGACGGTCAAAAAAATGGTTTGTCAAATCGAAAATTGCCATTTTCCACCTCGGTAACGTAAAACTGCATGTTGCAAAACAGACCTTACAGAAGCTTAAATAACTGAAACAGGAAACCGTTCAGCATTCGTCGTATTCTTCTCCTTTGCTTTGATCTTTCGAATTTTCATTTGTTCCGGTCTCTAAAGAACAATTTAAAAGACAAAAAATTCGATCCTGTACGAAAATGGTATCAACGAGCTTTTAGAACGTTGTTAAAAATGGGGACGTTGTACTTGACTAATATTTTTTTGTGAGTATGGAAAATTTTGTTTTTAAATTTTCTAATCGGATTGTATCTTTTGCAATGATCTTATATATCCCACTGTCTCAGTCTGTTTATATTTATATATCGTAGTCTGTTTATAGAGATATACATGTATATACATCAAAATCTGTTTATCTCTCTCTCACTCTCTCTCTAAATATATATATATATATTTGTGTGTGTGTCAGTGTTTGTGTCAGTGTATGTGTATGCGTGTTCATATAAGTAAATATATAAGTAGAAAATACGTTTCCGTTCGTATGTCTGGCCCTTTTCATTTTGACACCATTTGCAATGATAATGAGCACTGACTAATGAAATACGGGCTTTGAACTCAAAAGTTTCCTTCTCTTTGTCTGGTTGCCGCATCAAGGAAAGAGAGCCTAGTGAACTCATTTAATCCGTGGTGAAGAGATAGATTCATATTTTTCCCGCGCGCATCTGCCCGATTTCTTTTTTGCAGTCTCTAACCGCTTAACTATCAGCGCATTCTATGACATGACGTACTTGCATGAAACTGGAACACATCACGTCTGCAGTTTGTAATTATTTTTTTTAATGCCAATTCACTGACGAGTAAGTATGAATGGTATAACAGCGAATATAACGAGAAGAAAGAAACAGAGAACGCGAGACATTATTTCTTATTCAGTATAAATTGTTTCTTTACGGCTCAATTAGGATCCCTTAAAATTTGCAGTTATACAATTTTCAATCAACAATGCAGTGACAATAACAGAACACATACAAAAATTATTAACGTACATCAATTTTTCAGAACAAGTCAACATATTATTATTATTATCATCATCATTATCTTTCGGTTTCTGCTATGGCCACACTACCTACAAAGTCAGCAGGAAGACCTAAGGCAGGTAGGAGTTTCTTGTTATGGCTACATTTCATGATTTGCTTTTCTAACACCCATAATATCACTAGCGTTACGTGAACAAAGTTCTTCTTAGTGCGTAGGCTGTAATTATCAAGATAGTTTTTGTATTTCTCTTAAGCTGGGATTTCTAGGGATTTTGGAAAAGAAAGATGATAAGTACTTTAAAGTAATTGTCATCTTTGATAATGGCTTATGTAAGCCGAAAGCTTAGATTGATTTAAACATGTATCAATATGGTGATTTCCTTTTCGTCTTTCAAATGATAATGTTATTAAGCTTATCAGACAATACGAAAGGAACTTAAAATAAATAGACAAAACTTGTCTATATTATCTAATAAAACATACATCAATATATATATATATATATATATATATATATATATGCAATAATTGTCATTAGTTGTAATGATTGCCACAAGCAATACACCGGGGAAACCACGAGAAATTTAAATAAAAAGATTATATGAATACAAAAGGGATATTTTACAAAACAACACATTAAACATATTATTTGTTCACCGTTACGAGTCTGTCTACAATTTTGTCATAAAAAATGCTACTCTAATTAAATGAAAAACAAAAAAACAAAAAACAATTCACTAAGATGAAAATGTATAGTAAGTTCTTTAATCGCTACATCATCCACGGTAAATTTGCGTCCAGTTTCTTACAACGTTTCTCCATTCTTGGCAGATCTTCTATTATCACAGTGTGGGATATTTAATAGCAAAAGTGATGGAATGTAAAAGAAAAATCTAAATGAAACTCGATAGATTATACACTCTTTCTCTCTCTCACACACACACACTATATATATACACACAGTGTAACCCGGATATAAGAGACCCGGATATAAGAGAAACCCGGATGTTAGAGAGATTTTCTCTGGTCCCAAATTAGAGCCTGTGTTAATGCATATAAAATAGACCAAACCGGGATATAAGAGAAACCCGGATATAAGAGACTTCGTCTCCGGTCCTGACAACTCTCTTATATCCGGGTTACACTGTATATATATATATATATATATATATATATATATATATATAATGTATTTATTTGGTTAACATGGATTTTCGAAAGTACTTGCTTAACTTGAAAAAATATGCACTAGAAACATCTGAGAACAGTTTTATAAATGAGGATTACATCATTCAATGGATTAACAGTATTTTAATGCATACATTATGTTCTACTAGCAGTGATTTCGCCATTAATCGCATTAATATTCTGATTGATTCTATGTATTATTTTTTTATATATATATATATATATATATATATATAGATCCTAGAGAGATAGAGAGATAGATAGAGATAGATAGATAGATAGATAGATAGATGAGTAGACTGACATAGATAGATAGATGATGAATAGATAGATGATGAATAGATAGATAGATAGATAGATTCTTAATGGATTTTCTATCCGACATTATTATTTATTAATATAAATGTTATTTTATAACATGTAATCATATTTGAATTTCACTGATTAAGAAAAAGACAGGGATAGTAACTCAAATAGTTTTACCCACTATAATTTAACGATTGTAGTCATAAGAAATGGATATAATATCTATGCAGTTTAAGCAACGTCAAACCTGGTCAGTACCTCTTGGGAATGTATGATTATTTCTTGATATATAATTATATATATATATATATATATATATTCAAAATGGACCAATTTATTTATGCTTTATTTATGTTTTAACGTTGATTTTAAATACAAGTGCAAATAAATAACATTTAAATAACATTTACCGGCCTGAATACTGTTTATCATAAACAGAAATTAAATATTGTATCTATAAAATAACAACGTTAAACATAAATAAAATGTCTTTAATAAATAAATTGTCAACCTCGTCCATTTCTTAACATATGACGTCATTTGTTTACATTCGATACGCCAAAGCAGTTATGAATGTACGAGATTCATGGAAGATTGTAGTTTATAACAGTAAATTCGACCTTGTCTACCATTATGGTGGCCTAGTGGTCAAGGCACGTCAGCGTATATGACGGTTCCGTATAGGATGCGGTTCGAATCCTGTCTATGAACGAATATTTTCTATGAAAATCTCTCGGACATTCAGGCCAGTAAATGTTATTTAATACTGTTTATCATAAACAGAGCATTTGCTTAAATACTTGTATCTATAAAATAACAACGTTAAACATAAATAAAAATGTCTTTAATAAATATATATATATAAAAGTATTTATTTGGTTAAAGAAGACAGAATTTTTATAAATTCATATGTGTGAATGCGTTGGGTTTGATCCAAAATAAAGTCATCGTGTACTTTGGTCAGGAATATCACCCGACTCTATTGTGAGGAATGTCATATTCAATTGTGACGGACGCCATCTTGTAAATTGTCAGAGGAAGACACTGTGTCAAACACGTCGGACGGGGCCTTGCCCTGTTGCGTATCAGACAAGCACTAGAATACCAATGAACAACAAGAAATGTTTAATTTATGAATCACCATCTATCACTTCGCGATAAACGCTTTTTCTAGAGTCGCTCAAGAATTCAGTCCGTTCGTTAGCAATTACTTCGAAGGCAGAGTTTATAACGTACAAACAAAACACAGAATAAAAAATCCGTCTTCGATTAAAACAAAAAGTCGAGGTATCGCCAGCCGGGGACTGCGAATGTTCCAGACCAACACGAAATATTAAAAATAAAATGAATATGGCGATGGTCAACTTTCACGCATTCACAAAATTCAAAAGGTTTTTTGAATTAATTTTCGCCCAATACAAAACCCAAGAATCACTCAAGGTAGAGTATTACTGAAAGAGCTTATTATACGAATGGTAGCAGTAAATGGTAAGAAACGCTGAGAATACGAGGGAAATATAACTTTTAAACCTATTCTTGAAGAGGATAAAATTATAGATTTTTGGTAAAGCATTGTCTTGAGAGTCGGTTAAACAAAGTAGGGGTTCATGGGAAGATGTTGTTCGAGTGGAACTTCTTTCTTACTAATGGAATACAAAGGAGGGTGATTCGTCTCAGTTTATGTGACATGGCGTGTCTTAGTTGTGAGGGTTATAGTCAGTGGAGTTAAGTATTGTATAGCGTCAGAACATTTTTCATGGAAATAATGATAGAGTAGTGAATGGCTTGCGATGTTTCGTCTGTGGGAAACGGGTTGCAGAGTGGAAAATAATACATCACACACAATACTGCTTTCGAAATCTTTAAAGACTGGAAAAGAAAGTTTGGGCAACCCCAGCCCGTATATGGCAGCAATACTTCATTTTCGGTTTGATCTGGCTCTGGTAAAAATAAAGCATATCAGGAGGAGTCAGATATTTGCCGGAGCGGTTCAAGAAAACAACCTGTTTTCCAGCAGCTTTAGTAAAGGATCTAAATATATGTGTTCTACTTCAGGTCTGTGGTGAAGTAAAATCCCAATAGTCGTTCAAGGTAAGAATCCTCTTTGAGAAAAAATACTCGTTCATCGCAACAGTAACAAATTCAAGGTCTGCTCGGTGATGATGGATTATAGTTTTAGAGATGTTGCATACAGTATCTACCATATTCCACTAATGATTGAAAAAAAAGTTTTAAATTGAACATGCTGTCGTCAATATACACTGCGTGCCAAATTATTATCGAGATAACTTTTTTCTATTTCAAAAGCCGTCCAATCAATTTACACATAACAAATATGGCGCCAGTTTGTTTACATTACGCAGATCAGTACGAAAATTTCAGTGATTACGCAGATCAGTGTTGCCAATATTGTGTGAAAATTTTGTGTGAATTGATTCTACGGTTTTTGAAATATTAGAAAAAAGATTATCTCGATAATAATTTGGCACGCAGTGTATACAGGCTTATAGACAGCTAAAAGAGTTTTGATTATAGAACATGTCGTTAGGTCATATCAGAGACCATTTCTAAAGTATAGAAAGTAAATTATTACCACTTCCGATTCGGGATTCTGGTAAGCAATATTATAAGTAATATTATAAGCAATATTTAATATATAATATCATAAGCAATCTTATAAACAATCTTATATTGTTTCACAAATAAGATTCAAATAATATATTCAAAACTATGCTGGGGTATTGAAATGAGTGTTGTATAGTTCAATTGTTTTTAAAATACCAGCAACTTATAATTCTTTACTTCAAACTCATACAATAAACGTAGATCCTTGATTGAGTTCAGATTCCATATCTAAAAGGATTATTAAATGTTCTAGGGTACAATTTAGTTTATTAAACAATTTAACCTATTCTGACTAACTGATTACCAATACATTTAAGTGACATCAAATCGCAAAAACAGCAACTGAATGCAAATAAAACATTTTAATCAAATATTGGTAGGATTGAAATAAGATTGGCCTACAGGACATGTACCTGTAGAACAGATTTGATAGAGACTTCAAAATCCGAACATACAACTTAATAGCGGAATATCATAAGGGTCACCGTAGACAAATATATCAGTTTTTGTTTGTCAATTGCCAATTCTTGCTCTGATTCTCTTCATCCTTCCTACCATGGAAGCGAACCAGTAAATAAAAGTAAAAAGAGTTTGATGTCAATATGACTGGCGACGGAACAGATTGCACAAAAATTTACTTTTTTTCTTATCTTAGAGTTTCTGGGTGGGAATAATTTATAAGCCTCCTTCCGAAATAGATGGATACATTTTCGAAGTAGGTAGCAAAGCACAAAACACTGATAATATTTATTTAGAGTGATTTACAAATCAAAAGAAAGGTGATAGATTTCTTTCGATTCATGCATAAACATTATTAAAACAGGCGAACTACACTTTAAAACCTAGATATTCGATCCTCACTGTTGCTGAAAGAAATTTCACACCAAATCATTATTATCAATGAATTGGACACCCTGAGGCGGTGTAATGGTTAACAAGCTTATCTTGCTAGCACAGTAGTGAGTAGTGAGTTTGATCCTCATTGGGCGCCCCATATTTTCGGCCTTGTGCCACATCTAAGCTACGCTTGGAAAATTGTTTTATTATCAATGAATTTCTCCTTTTATTTTCTTCTATCAATTTTTTTTCTAAACTTCGATTATGTCCAGATAAAAACAAATGGCACACGACGAAGGATCGAACTCAATATACTTCTTTATAGCGACCAATATTAGATATATTATATTCGCAGAGGTGTTCTGTCTACCCATCCATCTAGATATCTAACTATAGATCTAAGTTCGTTCCTATCCATCTACGAAGATGAACGGAAATGTTCATAGGCTGACTATGAAGGAGTGATGCTAGAGCTGTGAAACGTATTAATTTCAACTGTTCTTATTAATAACATCATTATTCTTTTCCAGGTAAACCAACTGACATGAGACTATTCAAAGAAAACTGTTGGTAAAAAATAATGAGTTCTCCCTCAAGTGATTTTTCATTTTGGGGAGCAGATAATCAAATAGAGAGAATAGGGATGATGAGAAACCTGTTTAAAGCCACAAGCGTACACAGCAGCCATTGAAACCAAGCATTGTCCTGATGGAACAAGTCCACTTTCGTCAGTTTTTCCAGGCGTATGTTCTTGATGGCCTTTCGTAACTCCTTCAGAAAGCTGGTATAATACTCTCCAATGATGATGTGGTACGTTTAAAGAGTCAATAAATACAATCCATTTTGTATCCCCCAAAAAACTTCCCTGCAGATGAAACAGATGACGAGGGGTATTTCCATTGCATGGCTTGTGATGGACCCAGAACTCACCCTGAGTAAGGAAACGTTCACAGTTACAAGGTAGATCTGCCTGAAACACTGTCTGATTTTTTCGTGATGTGATCAGGGTGCTGTGCTTTTCATCAGGCCTCTGAAGAAATCGTACCCACTGGCCAGAAACCTTTGCATTGATTTATTGTAAATCACCTTACCTCAGTCACCATCAATGTTTTCCTCGGTGGTGGCAATTTCAGGACATCCAGACCTTGGGTCACCTTCAAGACACTCTTCTGTCTAAATTCAGCTGTCCAATTTTTCACTGTTGATATAGCTGAGGCAACATCTTCTAATGTAGCAATCATGTCGGCATGAATGTCCTTGGGAATAAACCCTTTACTTGATAACACCGATGTCAAATTTTGCCCTATTTTAAGATAAATAGCTACTAGTTACGACTGGAGTCATCAGTGAACAGTCGGATGTCAGTTTAGCTGGAAATAAACAATGTAGTTATTAATAAGAATAGTTGAAATTAATGCATGAAAGATTTCACAGTTCTAGCCTCACTTCTTCATAGCCTATGAACTTTTCAACCCGCTCTCATATCTATCTATCTATCTGTGTGTGTATGTATGTTTCTGCGTATTTATATAATATATTTGTGTAGCAAGAAGAAGAGAAACAAAAAAGTGACGAGAGGGTTCGCCGGCAAACCAGCTGTTCTTCTTCGCCGTCGGTCGCCTCAAAGAAATGAATTGCGAGACTCCTTTTCTCGGCCGTTACACCGGACATCCGTGAAACGGACACCCAAATCAAACGCGCCTACTTCAACCGCCTCTTGATCTGCCAGTCTATTCGCACGTCCGACGCTATTTCACGAAGTCCGCCGAATGACTCGCCGTCTGCCGTGCCGCTTGCACCTCGCCTTTTTTTATGCTAGTCCGACATTGCTGAAATTTGCATGTGTATTGGTACAATCTCCTTTTGGACGAGACCGGCGCGTATAAATCGCGTCTTCGACAGCAACCATTTGGATTTGTCATGCAAGCAAGACACGTTCGCACACGTTTCGAGCTCTGTGGTAAGTCATCACAAATTGTCATTCAATCATGCAAGCTTTGGAAAGGAGACACGATAGAACCTAGGTATCTCCTACGTAGACCACATAAAAAATGACGCAATACATCATCAGGCAACAAAGAAGCCCTCTGGAAGGTCTCATAAGCACAGTCAAGAAAGAAAAGT
The DNA here is from genome assembly GCA_903632075.3 of Acanthosepion pharaonis. NCBI lineage: Eukaryota > Metazoa > Mollusca > Cephalopoda > Sepiida > Sepiidae > Acanthosepion > Acanthosepion pharaonis. The sequence continues at coordinate 1,859,317 of CAHIKZ030003402.1, read as the reverse complement.
TGAAGAAAAGGTCTCAAGAGTCAAAAACCCTTCCACTGTCATACTACGAAGAGGCAGACAGGGGAAAATGAATGGACAGCCTCCTTATTTTGTCAGGAAGATCCTTCACGAAAACTCAAACATTGGGCCTTATTCGAGATATATGAATAAGATATATGAATATGTGGGGTTAGGAATTGAATTCCCAAATCTTTGGCCCAAGGTCCACTGGATAAAATCGTTAATTGAAGTAATCTAAAAAAATAAGTGACTTAACCCAATGTGTTGTTAGTTCAATAACTAGCCACAGCAGAGAAACAAAATAACTAAAACTGTGATAAAAAAAAAAAGGTATGGAATGTGTAATTAGAACAATCTAACCTCGTGGACTAAAAGTGTTCGGCTCAAAATTCCAACTGAAGAAAACCGGAAAGTGCTACGACCGAAACCTCGTGAATATGACAGTAAAAATTAGGACAACAGTCTGAATGATATAAATAGTGTAAATAGTTACAATACCTCATCTCAGAAATATAAACAAAAGATTGATAGATAGGTATGAACAGAATGAGACAGATTTATATGAACAAAGATCTATATATTTTATAAACAAAAAAAATGAGCTAGCCAGTTATATAGCTAGATAGATAAATAAAAAACGGAATTAAGTAGATAGATCATTTTTGATTCTTCTCTCTTGAAAAACTGCTTTACCGTTATTTACTGCTAGCTTACGCTTAGCATTCATGATGGTTGGCAGACAACTGTATCCTGTATCTAGCATTCAATTTCTCTTTTCGATTTTTTCTTATTATTGGCACAAATAACTATCAGGCAGAAAGCCACAAATTGTGTAACTATTTAACGCCTGGAAAAAAACCAACAAATAAAAGGAATAGGACTTATCACATGAATTAGAAACAAAAGATCCTTCCACCTACAGGATATAAAAAAGAAGATAAACAAAGCCAAAACAAACGAAGAAAGAATAAAATAATATTGATGAATAAGTATTTTGTATTCTACATTAGAATAACGTTTTTTTTGTTAATTTCGACAAGAAGCCAAATTATGTTAAGTGTTTTTTTTCTACATAAAACGCAGTAATTCGTGGAGTGCCTCCCATATCAAATCACAATGCAATAAAGAAACAAACACCGGCAACTGTTTTAGTAAAAAAAAGAGATTTTTTTTTAATCAATTCAGCCCAAGCAATACGACAATACCATGAAGACGCAAGGGGATACTGGTATTGAAAGAGAATGAGATTTTAAAAGGAACCGGAAACCCAGTCCTAAAACAGGAAGCAAGTGATAAACCTCTACTCCTGTTTAAAAGACCGGGAAGGATAGTGAACCGGGCGACAGGCGAATATAAACTCTATAAAGGCATCTGCACACTATCAATTACTCAAGTCCAATGTGAGAGAACTTTTTAAAGGCTAAAGATCATAAAGACAACGTTAAGAAATTCACTGTCTGAGAAGAATCTGCAATCATACATGGTGCTATCCATAGAAAAGGAACTGTTAGATCAATTGGTTGCAGAAGCAATTATTGGCAAATTCGAACAATCATTTCTTGTACAAAAACGTTTGCTTTTAATATAGTGCTCTGCATGCAATGTTCTACTGTGCATTTGATCTATCTGTTAATGTGTACATTGTGCAGTCAACTATTTACGAATACCTACCAATTACTTAATATTAAAAAGAGTAGCTAAAATCAATTATAACATTCTGTATTTACACCTGGCAGTAATATATATATGTACAATGTAATTACTAAGAAATCCACATTTTTCCACACAAAAAATTAAATGCACCCTTTTCCATATGTATTTTTAAAAAATTTATTTATTCATTATGAAAATTAAATGGTGGCATTGTAGTTGTAGGTGAATCCCTTTTGTCTCCTGGCAATATTTTTTTGTCCCCATACAACATTTTTGTCTCCTGGCAATATTTTTAGGCTCAGTCCACAACCAGTGGAGTTGAAGGTGGGCCACCTTTATCTCCTGGTAATAATTTTGTCACCTGGCAATATCTTTTTTTATCTCCTTTCAATATTTTTAGACCCAGTCCACCACTGGATATATTCCTGTATTTCAAATTATTAGAAATGTTTCTATGTGTCCCAAACCGTTTATCTGATAAAAATGAAAGATAAATTTTGTATTCTGTATGGCAGCGTAGACTTTATTGTGTATGTCAAGGAGAAATATGGTGGTTGAGTTTTCCGTTGACGACTGGAAAACATGGTTGATGAAAGTGAGATGAAGCAAGATTGTAAGCTGATTAATATAAATTTCACAGCATTAAATTAATTTATGTTATAAACTTCCATTTACATGTGATATTTAGCCTTTAAATTTATCATGATGTTTTCTCAACATCAGTTGATTAATACTAATTTTAATATGGAAACATTGATATGCATGATCAATGGTCTAATGCAGAAGTTGGTACGCTCTGTGGTTTCGGGCATCATCTAGGACATTTTCGTCAGGAGATGAAGAGGAAACTTGAGGCAACAACGGAAGGATGCTGAGAATATCACGGACAAAACATATGAATAGCGAAAAAGTTTAAATGAAAATGGAAACAAAAAGGGAGTTTTAGAATCAGAAAGTGACAGTTGAAATTTCTAGGGAGCATAATGGGGAAAGAAGACTTGGAGAATTTGACACTCAGAAGGCAATAGAGGCAGAGGTAAATAGCGAGTTTGTAAATAGATGGCAGAACAAGAAAGGGCCAAAATTTGCTTAGAGCGACACATGATCGCTCTCATCCTGAAGAAATACGGCATATAGAAGAAGAAGGAGGAGGAGGAGGAGGAGAAGAAGAAGAAGAAGAAGAAGAAGGAGGAGGGGTAGGAGGAGGAGGAGAAGAAGTAGAAGAATGAGGAGGAGGAAAAAGAAGAAGAAGATGAAGAAACAGCATTTCGACCCATGTTTGATCATTTAATTTCGAATATAAGTATCAGGACAAAATTCAAAATGAAAAATCTAAAAGAGAGACCCAATTTGAGAGAGAGTCTGTAAGTATCTATTCAGAAGTTGGTCCTTTTAGCAATGGAGCTCGTTTTCTGTGTACCGTGCCACATCAAAACGTAGAACATCATGGTTCTCTACATTTTTCTATTCATAGCTCCCAGTAAGTCTTGTCTTTTCCCCATCCCTCCTGGTGTCTGTTCAGCCATCTATTTACAAAAGCTTGTCGATCTTTTCGACCATATGCCCTGTGAGTGTCAAATTCTCCAAGTCGTTTTTCTTATGAGTTCTAGAAATGACAACTATTTTTATTTAAAGAATAATCTTCCTCTCTGTCTCAATTTTCCTTCAATCTTATTTGTTAATACTCGCCATAGGTTAATTTTCTTTTAAAAGTTCCATCAGATATTAAAAAGAATAATTAAATTTTGCTTCTTTTTTAGCTCATTTAATTGTATTATAATGGATAATATAATACTTTTAACAAACAGACGATACTGTGCTTAATCTCTACCGAGTGCTCCATTAAATTAAATTAACCTTATGCCAGACGCAAATTAAGCCAAAAAGAATAAAATATGTTAGCCAGAGAAATAAATCATTGTACCCTTGCTCTATGCCTAAGCAAGAAAACAAAACAAATTTCAGTCAGTTAAGTGTTACACGTGATACACGCTTGGGCGATCATGTTCTTTCGATCCATGACTGACTAGGTAAAATAATATTTCCGTTGACGATTGCCATTTTTTTTCTACGGTAGACCGGTTGTCAAGATATGGGCCCCAGTCTGCCCTGCTATTTAGATCATATCTGTGAGAAGAAGATATGGATTCATAACTTTGACATTAATATTTGCACGTGTGTGAACGTGACGAACCCGATTGGAATTTGAACACAGCTCTAGCGATTTCTCATTTTTGAGCCGGTATCCATTACAGCACAACGCAATTTATTTCAAGGAGTTTGAATTTGAAATTAGGTTATTTTTTTTTGTGAGAAGATTAACTCATTTTATCGCTTAAACCACGATGCATTTGAAAGTTTTCTACTGGTTCTTTTTTTTTTTTTGGTTGGGGGAGGAACTCGTTTTATCTAAAAGGTCAAAGGATCAAATTAGATGATTGTGTTAAACAGTTTAATGCCCAGTGAAATACATTCAGGAATTCATTAAAATGTTCATTAATTTGACTCTCAACACACAAATTACTGGATCGGTTTCTCATCTGCGATAAATTGCTTTCTACTGATTATAAATGAATTTAAATCATGGAAGCAATATTTTAAGACTTTTTTCTTTTTCTCAACCATTTTGCATACCTTTGAGCCGCGCCCTTTGGCTTGAAAATCATTCATTAAGATAACCGATAAACAAGAGTCAGTTTTGTCGATTTCTTTCTTCATTGACCGCTTTATAAACAAGGCTGGATATGATTAATGTATAAGTGTTTATTTGTTTGCCTATTAGGCGCGTGTTATACAAGGTAATTTTCTAGGGAAATTATATTGCACTGTTGAAACTTGACTAATGCATGGAATAATAATGCAACGCAAAATGTACTTAGAACAAAATGTATTGAAACAAGAAAGTGTACACAATATTTACATATAGTCTTTTGTATATTCCTGGTAAGACCGTTCCTGGAGAATGTGTTGACTGAGTCGCAGTCGGGCAGAGTCTCTGGTTGAATCTCTTGATTCCTTCCTCTCTTCCCGGTACCAACCATATTTATATGGTCGGTACTCCACTATGCAAATTAGGTGGATCCTACCACAACAGCACTATTTTGTACTTATAGCAGATTTTCTTTTTTTTTTTCTTATTTTCTCTAAACATGTATGGTACTACAGGCTTGCGACCATATAGCGTGGAAACACCGTTATCCGTGCGATCACCGAAATTAAGCAACGTTGAGCCTGGACAATACCAAGATTTGTGATCTCTCGTGAAGACCACGTGCTACAAGTTTGGATGTGCGACTGGTGTAATGGATAATGGTTCCAATAATTCCAGTTTCCGTTGGGTCGGTTATATTCACTTACGTTCAAATACCCTTGGGACAGGCATGAATCTACATCTTCTCCCCCAGCTGTGGGTTAATTAGTAAGACGTTTATCACTATATAATTATTATCTTAAAAAAAATCTCAAAATATAAAAAATATTTTTTGTGTTTAATTAACCTGCAAAGATTTGATAAGTAAGCCATACAGTAATCCTCATTTGAGGAGCGACTATAGGCTTGGAGATATCTGACTGAAATAAACTGTTTTGTTGATTTCTTTCTTCACTGACCGCTGTATAAATAAGGCTGGATAGGATTAATGTATAGTGTATTTGTTTGCCTATTAGACGCGTGTTATACATGGTAATTTTGTAGTTAAATTATATTACACTATTTTGTACTTCTAGCGGATTTTCTTTCTTTTTTTTTTTTTTCTTATTTTCTCGAAACCTGTATGGTACTACAGGCTTGCGACCGTATAGCGTGGAAACATAGGTCTCCGTGTGATCACGGATATTTATAATTATTGAACCTCGACAAAACCAAGATTTGTGATCTCTCGGGATGTCCAAGTACTACAAGCTTGAATGTGCGACGGGTGTAATGGATAATGGCTCGGAATCGTTAATCGGAGAGCCGAGTTCCAATTTCAGTTAGGTTCGTTATATTCACTTACGTTCAAATGCCTTTGGGAAAGCTATGAGTCTACATCTTCTTCCTCAGTAATACATTTATCACTATATCCTTATAAAAAAATATTTTCTAGGTTTAAATAATCTGCAAAGATTTGATAAGCCCTAGAAAACGAATCAAGCTAAACTATAAAACAATCCTCATTTGAGAAGCGACTACAGACTTGGAGATATCTCACTGAAATAAACTGTAGAACAAGAGGCAACTTCTTTTGTTGATTTCTGTGATCTTTGGTAGTCGAAAACACCGCGAGTGACAGTGGATGAGTGACTGGGTTCGACGAGAGATAGCACGTAAATGAATGTAATGTATTCGACTGGAATTCGAACTCGGCTCTCCGATTTCTCAATCCGACCCGCTAACAGGTTATTCAGAATAAAATAACCAATCTTAAGTTTGAAACGAGATAAATTTGATAGGTAGCATACTAATTTTTTTTCGAGGAACAATTTGTAATGATCAAACACATTACAATAGCTAAATCTCAGGTGACTAACTTGTTAACCATTAATCTTCGTCAAGTGGCGTCACTCTCCTCTTTTCATTTGATCACTAGTCAAATATTAATACCAGCCATCAATTGATAGATACAGGTAACCAGTTTTTTGTTTTTTTTTTTCATTTTATCTTGTTGCTTGATTTATTTTGGCTAAATATATTTTTAACGCCATTGGTTTTATAAAAATGGCATGAGAGAACCGGCTACCCAGGAAACTGTCTTTCCATTGATAGACTAAATTTGTTTTTGCAGTCGATACTTAACATAAAAACAGAACTGAGGTTTGGCTGACATTACAAACGTTTGTAATAAGAAACTTTCCCATCACTGACAAATTGGAGATGACATTTCTGGAAGTAACTACCACCCATGACATCCGATGGGTGCGAGAACAAATCCTGAAATACATTTCTACAAAGAGAAATTCTTAATGAACATATAAATAAAATAAAATCAGAATTAAAATAATATATTCCAAAAAAGTAATTGAGCGTAAATTCTTCAAAAAACTAAAAACAAATTTTTGTATCGCCGATGATTCGGAAGAGACGTAATCACAAGATAAACAATGTCTCGTCCTAATTTTTAAACTCTCATCTCGACTTTCTGAATGAGAAATTTGATCCCAGGATGAGGCGTAGCTGTAATTCTACGAACATATTAAGAGTCGTTAAGGTGGTTACAAACTTACACTTGTGCGTCTAAACAATTTTACACTAAATCGTTGAAAAATGTATTCGCTAAAAGTTAATATTAAATTTTGTAGAGTTGTTTTTCTTCCAGTTTATCCATTAATCCCAAATATAATATCACTATTAAATTAAGTACCTCCACTAATCCGGTATACGTAAGTATAATGAATTTTTCAAAATGAAAAAGCTTTCTTGAAACTTTCATTTCAGCTTCGGTTGAAAGCTAATGGATTTAAAACATACTATTTCCAGTAAGCAGAATATTTCAAGTAGAAATTATATTGATCAAAATCGATTTTATTTTTCAGTAGGATCGCTCAATATGGCCATTTTTAACACATTTGTAAACAAAAGATAATTCTCTGTTTTAAATCTTGCAAAAATAAAATATATATTTTTGAAACGTTATTTGAGGAAAATTAGCAAATATAAAGTTAAATTAATCTGATTTGAAAAAAATATTACTTACTTATAATATAAAATATTGTACCCACATTTTTAACTGCAGGGTTTTGTTTTTTTGACGTGTTAATCAATTTATTGACACCCGATTGACAGACAAACATGTTCAGATGGTGGAGCAGACAATAAAGTTCAAGGATAATTTTTTGCTGTAATATGGGACAACCCTTAAAACACGTGACATTTTAATGATAGATTTATCGGTTTGTACATCCATACTTCAGAAATTCTGCATGTAATTAAACACATACAAAAACAAATCGAAATTCTTTTAACAATATTCGGGTCGCAAGGTTGTAATAATCTTTACAATATATGATTAGTAAATACAGTTTTACTCAATAATAATATTTTCTATGAATTATTACATTGAAAATGAATTTTAAAAGATTCAAAACTTTATAAATTATTAAATTTAAAATTATAAAAACAAATCTTGTAAAAATTCATTTTTCGCCGAAAATTGTTGTTTTCTTCAGATAATATTATCTTTAATATATATTATTCATAAAAGCAATTAAAAGCTTCTCTAATTAAATAATGTCTTAGGTTGTTGCGTTTTTTTATTTTTCGATTCAGAACAGATTTTTGTTGAGACCGGCCGATTTTGCAAAAACAATATGGTGATTTAAATAGATCAAAAAAGTTCTGTTTTAACTAATATAGTCACTAAAACATATCACATTGAATTTCTCGGGTTTTCATAAAATTAAGTATGGGGCTTCTTCAAATCTCCTCTTCATTTGTAAGTAGATTGTCCAATAATAAATCTTGGTATGACTTCTAGTTCTCTGAGGATCGCCTCGCTCTAAAGGTTGGAAAGTCTGTTGAAGAAACACATTGTCTTACATCCCCTTCTGTTTTTGCGTATTTTCAGAATTTGTTTTATATCCATATGCAGGTGATTACTTTCCAGTGTCAGTTCTAGCATCAAATAAATACAGAAGTATAATTATCTGGGGCGTGTTTAACAGAGAATAGATAACGGGACACTGAAAACTGAACACGCATTGGAATAGCAAAAATATCTTGCATAAGTTCTGTCCGAATTTTGAATAAAGAAGACAAGTGACCAAATGTTACATTTAATTACAGCTTCAATCAACAATGTATTTTCCCTGATTATCTATGACTTACTTCCATCTATTAACAAGCTTACTAATTCCATTACTGTAAAATTCTTTTGGCTTTGATTCGAACAACTCACAAATATCAGTTTTAACCTCTTCCTCTGTTGCAAAAGCTGTTTCTTCCAAATGATTCTGTAAGCTACGAAACAAATGGTAGTCTGAAGGAGCAAGATCGGGAGAATAAGGTGGATGAGGAATCTTCTCCCAACCAAGTTCTTCGATCTTTTGTGACGTGATTCTTGCTGTGTGGGGTCGCGCATTGTCCTGATGAAACATCACCTCTTTTCGATTCACTAGAGCAGGTCTTTTTTTCTTCAAAGCTTGGTTCAAACGCTCTAATTGCTGACAGTATATTTGATCATTAATTGTTGCATTAGGTGGTAAGGATTCAAAGTGGATTATTCCTTGACAATCCCACCAGATTGAAAGAAGAACCTTTTGCCCATGAAGTTCCCTTCTCGGTTGTGGCTGGGGTCCTTCCCCTTTACCAAGCCACTGTCTATGACGCTTAACATTTCGATAAAAGATCCATTTTTCGTCGCCAGTCACAAGTCTATCCAAAAAAGGTGAAACAAGTTGGAGAGAATGGAGAAAAGAGCAGATGTCAACTCGGGATTTGAGGTTGTTTTCAGACAATTCATGAGGCACCCATTTTCCAAGTTTAGGAACTTTTCCAAGTTGTTGAAGATGACGATGAACAGTTGTATGGTTTGAACAGAGAACCACTGCCAATTCCTCAACTGATAAAGCAGGATTTTCTTCAAGGTCTGCTTCAAGAAGCTTTTCATCAAACTCAACTGGACGTCCGGTTCGATCTTCATCTTCAAGGGTGAAATCTCCACCTCTGAATTTTGCAAAACATCTTCTGCAAGTTCTTTCATTCACACATTCCTCTCCATAAACTGAGTGAATGTTTCTAGCCGCTTCGACTGCTGAGTTTCCTTTCTTGAACTCATAAAGCATTATGTGCCTCAAATGATTCTTGGGTACTTCCATGTTAGCAGGGTTTTAATCAAACAAAATTTAATTTTATTGTTCTCTGATATAAAATTTGATCAGTTTAAATGCATCTAAACATAAAAATAATGTTCAGCTTCATTAGACATTATAAAATACTCTTTAAATTTCGTTCATTTTAACAAAAAGTTAAAATTCGGACAGAACTTATGGGGTGACCTAATATTAAGAAACGGTGAAATATCGTTAAGAGGAAAGAAAAAAATGCTGAACTGCTAAGTAAAATGAATCCTTCTATATGACAAGGAAGGCTGGCGAGTTTCCTAGCAGTAGAGTTTTATCCCTAATTTCCTGTTTAGGATTAGGTTTCCGGTTCCGCTTAAAGTCTTTTCATTTTATTTCACTCAACAGTAGCCCCTTGCGTCTTAGTGGCATTATCACCTTACTTGGGGTGAATTGATCATTTTTTTTTTAATAAAGAGATGAAGAGAAATTTCGAGGCAATAGTGATGCTGTGAATAAAATGGACGTAGTGTGTAGCCAATGAGGATGTCATAATAAAAATGAAAACACAAAGAACTCAGAATCAGAAAAAGACAGTTGAAGTTTCTGGGATACATAATGTACAATGAGTTCTTGGACAATTTAACAATGGCAGGACATGTCGAAGGCAGAGGGATGAGAGCAGCAGCAGGCCAACTACCAGAGTAGCTTATCTAAACGGAAAACAAAATGGAGATTCGGAAAGATGGTGAAAGGCCAACCATTACTAAAAGATACAAAGGAAAGAATATTGTGGAGAGCCACGGGAGATAGAGAGATTCTGTCGTTCAGTAAAGATTTTTCTTTATTACCGGCCAATGATAATTGATATCATAGAAATTAATCGCAAAACGACCCGTTTATAGAAGTTAGCCCTTATCAGCTCTCCAAAACGGAAACCCTGAAAATCGACAAATTATGAAGAGACGTGAAGCTACTGAGATGTGATTCATCCGATGAATGCTAACGTGACCAAAAATGACACCGAATGAATTTTTTCACAAGAGAAGACAAACGCAGGGGGAACCTGACGTGACTATCCCAGTCAGCGAATGCAGACCGCCGTGAATGGTCTTGCTGTAAATAGTACACAGTCGTACGAAAATAACTGCATTTTATATACATACTAGCAGTATAACCCGTCTTTGACCGGGTCTTTCATTACTGGGATTTTTTGCCTTTCAATTGGATCTGTTTAAAGTCAGCCCACCCGAAAATCAATATTAGTAACAACAATTGGGTACAACTGGAGGGGGTGTTAACAATTTGAATATGGGGGGTACTGAAAAGGTATAATAATAAATAATATTATTGTAATAATTTAAACTATTTATTTTTATTAAAGTTTTTATGAAAGATATATATCCAAGAACAGACAGTAACGTTGCTGAGAGTTATAATAGACAAGAAGTAGTGGAGAGTCATTATCGCTAACAATTTGGACTCAAAACCGGCACTGAGAAATTATCTATCAAACAAAAAACAATTCATCGAAATCGGATGAAAACTGGAAATGCATAAACAACATCTGATCACAGACACACATACATACACACATTTTGAGAATTATAGATATAGATAAATGCCAGCCCAAGAGAAAAGATGGTGAGTCACACATACATCGCAGACTAGGATGTAAGGTTCATAGTCTGGTCAGGTAATTGACGGAATCCGGAGTTAAGTAAAATGGAATGTTAACGTATTAGGGATTGTAGTCTTGTGTTATTATCAGACAGTACAGCGACATTATTCTGCTTAGAATATGGGACTATGGAGAAAAAATTGCTCAGCTTGTTCGGCACTTGCCTTACGATAATTCGTATTTGATTAATATAAAAATAAAGTGGCGTTAATTTTGCTAATGTATCAATCAAGTTCCGTTATCTACAAATGATTGTTTTTTAATTGTCATCATAAAATATATATGAATATATTTATATACCCGCGAGTTGGTTCAAGTTCTCGACTGGATTACGTATTGAGAGCTAAACTAGTGAGATGCATTCAACCGAGAAAATTGTTTCAGGACGATTTCTCGGTTTTATATCATGTTTTCCATTCACATTTACCATTGCCAATATACTTGATTTCAAATACTGAGGCGCATATTTCCTCCAGCAAATCGGTCTCGAATAAGTTAGTTATTTTCTAGCAAATCAAGATAGAAATCAGTTGGGGCCACGTTTCTTAAGGCGACGACCATAAAATTAGATAGGGACATAAATATTCCTTGACACAGTAGAAGAGACATAATGTACAAATCTGCAATCGATGAGATAATTTCGAAAAAGTCTACTTCTGTGTGTGTGTATGTGTGTGTGTGTATGTGTGTGTGTGTGTGTGTGTGCGTGCGTGCGCCAACGCGCGTGTGTGTCTGTTGAAAATTCTCCAGACGACCAAGAATGAAATTCCCCATTTAACTTTTAATGTTTGGTAATTTAGCTAAATTTTAGGATTTGGATTTAGATAAGAACATTTCAACATATGTGTGTGTGTGTGCGTGTGTGTGTGTGTACATGCACATATACACGGAAATATATATTTGGTTGATGCAAAAAAAATCCCATCTTTATCTCTCCCCCAAAGAATTTCATATATATATATATATATATATATATATATATATATATATATATATATATATATTTTATTATTATTATTACGGTTAATGTTCTATCTGGGTTCCGAGAGCAAAATAAATGCTAAAACTGATCTCCTTCGAAATGTTGTTTTTCAGAAATAGCCTTCTCAGCGTTTTCTTCTGTTGGGGGAGGGTAGTGGCACAATAATATTATAGTTTATACACACACACACACACACACACACACACATATATATATATATATATATATATATATATATATATATAGGGTGTATCAAATTACTTTTATAAATTTTTGAGACGAGTTGTTTACACTAAATCAAGGACAAAAAGTCTCAGTTAACTCATTATTGCACACGTTAAACGTTGAAAATGTAGTAGCCACAAATGTATACGAATGACAAATGTAATCTAGTCTGCATGGCACCACAGCGCCATATACTCTAAATTTCTTTTAAACTTAATAACTCAAAAACGACGGATTTGCAAGTATATGTTTTTATCGACTTTTATCTTAGTTCTGGTGTGAGGAAACCATCCCCAAGTGTGTAAAATTATTTTTATATATATATATATATATATATATATATATATATATATATATATATATATTGGTAGGGGACATTTTCGAATTGTCTTTCAAATGTACAGCCGAAACAATCCAACGAATCACTTACAATGGGTGGTCAAGTAGCAAAATAGATGCCAGCACGTGTTAATCATATTTATCGAATGTTTAAAAACGGCACAATAAAACGGATGCGCTCAAAAAATGAAAAGTAATGAAATGGGGGAACGGCTGACTGAATATGCAGAACACGCAACTCCTGTACAACACCAGCAACTTCAGAATAATTATAATTTGACAGTCAAATTGTTTAAGTGGAATATTTGAAGATAGAGAGGAAAAACAACTTTTTCAAGAGAAGAAAATCGATTCAGGATTTTTTTTTTCTCATCATCGCCTATATTCAGACTTGAAATACGATGGAATAAAAGATTAGGGAAATTGAATGATAAGTTAAAAATCTAGCTAAAATGTGTCATGTGGTCAAAGACAGAGAAAATTCTGTATTCTATCATGAAAGAACGATTCCAGTTTTAAATAATCTGTGGGATACAAACTTCTTTTCCTAAAAAGAAAAAACGAACATTTTAAAAGTGTATATTAATATATGCATATATATTAAAACAAGGTAAGAAGAAGAATTAAGCTAAGCAAAAAATAATGTAGACCGTAAATTGGTATGTGGAATAATATCAGAAAAAAGAAGTAAAAAAAAAATGATAAATAAATACAAAAGTGCTAACCCCTCTTCAAGACAACAATCAAGGTCAAAGCATAAATATGGACAGCAAATAAAAGGATATATATATATATATATATATATATATATATATATATATATATATATATATATATATATATATATATATATATAAAAGATGGCTAGTACACTCAAATCAAACTTTTAATCCGACTATAAACTGCGGACTATTGTGAAAGGATCTCTGCTAAAAAAACAAGGCACTAGTCGGATTATTTATGAGATGTTCTGCAATCGCAGAACCGGATGCATTAATAAGCGTATGAAAATGTTCATACTACCCATGATGGACCTTAGCTAGTACGTCCTGATTAGATTTTTTTTTAATCGGTGTCACTCCGAGCAAGGCAGTGCAGCCACTAACAGTCAAGGAGCTACAGGATGTGGTAGAATTAGAAACAGTACATTAGTAATGAGGTGAAAGAGAAAAAAAAAAAAAGCAATCAAGAAGACAGTAGATAGCAACTGAAATTGCGTTTACATTTTTGCAGAGTAAATTTCGCTGGAAAGCATAAAGCCGGGAGGGAATTCCACAAGCGAGCAGTGCGAGATAGGAAACTGTTAACATAGCAGTTACGGCTACATCTAGCTAGCTTAACTATAAAATGATGAGATCTCACCACCAATACGATTATAAATTGATATAGCCTACCATAGCGAAGAGCACATCCGAACAATTACCATGAAATATTTAAGAAAAAAGGCACACAGAGGCAGTCTTACTGCATTAAGATCACATCAAAATTTAAAAGTCGAATATCTAAATCCCTAATAATAATAGAGGCACAGAACATCTTCACGAATGGATTTCTTCATATATATATATATATATATATATATATATGTGTGTGTGTGTGTGTGTGTGTGTGTGTGTGTGTGTGTGTGTGTGTGTGTGTGAAAAGTGTATGTATATAAATATAAATATATATATATATATATATAATTATTTATATATTATATGCGCGGTACTTATTAGAAAGCGCTCAATATCAGAGATAGAGCTAACATATTTGGTTGGATAGATGTGAGTTTGTGACCCTGGGTTTCACGCTTTAGCGATCGTCAGAAAAACTGATTAATTAAAAATTTTGGGTTTATGCAGATTGCGTGTATTGGTGTTATTATGGAAGTGGTGGGGGAAATGTCCTCGTTCTGTCATTGTAATGACGCAACATCGATGTATGTTCATGCGTCTAATGGAGTACGCAGACACATATACATATTTGGTCGTCCGTCGGGCCTCATACATATATAAACATATGTGGGCAATTTCGGATATGACATATGTATGTATACGGGTGCTGCTGTGTCTATACATACGCATTTGTATGTTGAAATTCAAAGATTGGGAGTGTAGCGAAGGTTTCGTGAATGTTTCGTGAATGTATACATGTCATATTTTATTTTTCTACTGAATCATATTTCCTCGCATGTATGTATATACGTGTGGTGGGGTTTGTGTAAAATTATGATAGGTAAAAATATTTATTATATATATATTTTTTTTAATTTTTGAAAAAAAATTTGTTATATTTAAAGTTGGTTATTTGTTTGTTTTTGATGACTGTGTATATGTAACAGGTAGAAATTTGTAATCCTTATTGGTTATTTCATATGGTGATATTTAATATTTAATATGCTGGGTGAGAGGGTAGTTTATGTTAATAATTATAGCGGGTCTATATGATATGGTAGTAATGTTGCAAGGGATTGGAGATAATGATAATATAATTAGCTAATAGTTATTGTAAATTGGTAGAAGTGATTAGTAATGGTGGTGGGAGAATGATAAAACCATAAATGTAGTTATAGTGGTGGTAGCTTGAACTAAAAAGTGGTTGTTGGTGTTATATTCCATTTTGTTATATTTATTAATTTATTTTGGTATACATCCTGATAATAGGTATTCTGTGTAAAATCATGTTAGTTGAAGATTGCTATAATTTTTAATTTTTAATTTACAAAAAAACATTATTGTTATTATATTAAAGCTGGTTATTTCCTTGTTTTTTTTTTTTAGTTTTTTGATGATTGTGTATATGTGACTGGAAGAAATTTCAGTTTGTAATCCTTATTGGTTATTTTTATGGTGGTATTAAATATGCTGGGAGAGGGGGTAGTTTACATTGATAAGTATGGCAGGTTTATATGGTAATGGTAGATGTGATGTGATAGTAATGTTGTAAGGGGAATTGGTAGCAATGATAATATAAGTAGCTAATAGCTAGGGGAGGAATTGTGAGTTTGTAAACAGTGACTATTACCGCTAATAATGCAAGACTCTTCGGTAAATCGAATCGAGTTCTCTCATTGACTGTGTGTTTATCTAAAAATAAATACGCTTAGATTTGTCTTCATTTCTGCTGTACGCCAACGGCATAGGGGTAGAATATACGACTGACGGATTCAGAAGGGGTTTAGATCCTAGCTAGCGGTAACCAGCCACACTGATGAGCTGCAGAAACAGTCTGTCTCTAGATGATAATATATATATATATATATATATATATATATATATATATATATATATTGAAAAATATATAGATACATTTTAATCCCTTTATTATGTAAACCCCACTCCTTGAACAGTCAGTCAGATTATAAGCAAATGTTGAATAAGCGAGAGATAGTTAAGCGTCAAGTCATCCACTCTTCTCGTCTGCTTTGCTGACTTGGCTTAGACGAGCAGTTAATGGATGGTCGGACAGAAAGAAAAAGTGTTTGCGTGCCAAAGGGGGAGAAAACTATAAATATTGGAGGAGTTATAAATTACCCACGACTGGCCGCAATGATAGGCCAAACATTTCACAAATAATACGACGTAGATAAAAAGTTATCGACCTTGCAGCAATAGCGGCTACAATAACAACTGGAACAGGCTATTGTCAATGATAATAAAAAGCGAAAGTAATCACAAAAAAAATAAAAAATAAATAAAAAAATAAAATAAAATAAAATAAAATGAAGAGAGCAGAGTGAAAAAGGTATGACTTTGTGCCCGAGGAAATATTTTACCCGCTCAGGCTGTGCAATGATTCACTTTCTTTCTTTCTTTCGTTCGACACCTCTCTGTGGAACGATTGTTAGAAGTCTAAGTAAATACCTAGCAGTTAGTTTCTTTCTTTCTTTCTTTCTTTCTTTTTCTTTCTTTCTTTCGTTCTTTCTTTCTTTCTTTCTCTTTCTTTCTCTCTCTCTCTATATATATATATATAGATAGATAGATAGATAGAGAGATAGAGAGATGCTAAACGGTCTATCTGAATCCATCATACTTGTACTTTTGCTTAACGTTACTAACCAATATTACGTCTATTTTTTTTTCTTTATTCCTTCCCGATTTTTCTATTTCATCGCATGTTCTACCTTTTTGATAATTTCATTTTCTACCTATTTCTCGGATTTTCCTTACATTTCTTTCTTTTCATTCTTTTTTTTCCTTTTCTGTGTAATATTTTAAATTTTAAAATTTTATTCCTTCTTTTTTGTCCTTTTTTCTTTCTTTCTTTCTATTTTAATATTCTAAAGTTTATTCTCTCTTTTTTTTTCCATTCTAAAATATTTTCTTTCTCTCTACGTTAATATTCTGAAGTTCATCTTTTCATTATTTCTTCATTTCCAATGTAATATTTTTAACCTTTATTGTTTCTTTCTTTCTTTCTTTCTTTCTATTTTGATATTTTAAAATTTGTTCTTTCTTTCTTTTTATTTTAATATTTTTTATGAATCCTTTCTTTCCTTGTTTTTTTTTTTTTGTCTGTTTTTTTCTTTCTGTTTGAATATCTTATTTATTTTTTTTATTTTTTATATGATTTCTTGTCTTTCTTTCCTTTTTGATATTTTAGCTTTTTTTTTCCATATTTCTTTTCCATCATTTTTCTTTTACATTATACGTCTATTCTATATATATATATATATATATATATATATATATATATATATATATATATATATATATATATATATAGGTGTATTTCAGTAGGAAGAATTATTTCAAACATATTCGATTGAATAATGATCGACAAGTTCAATTTTTATTAATTCTTTCAAATTTTAGAATTAGTTGTTCTATATAACCGATAAATTTACCAAATTTAATATCTATTTATATTTTATTTTATTTTTTCCTAGTTTTATATAATCAGTATGTATATCGGTGAATTTTCAAAATTACATCTTTTTATATATATATATATATATATATATATATATATATATATATATATATATATTCATTCATATATGCGTGTACAGGTATGTACAAAAAATAGGAAATTTTTTCCTTAAATTTTTCCTAAATTTTCGCTTGAGGGTGAAACAGGGTTTGATACCTTAATTCAATTTAATTTTAATAATTATATTGAGAGTTTCAGCTCACGTTTTAAAACATAAGAACCCTTATGTAGCGAAGGAATCATATTTTTAAATATATATATATATATATATATATATATATATATATATATATATATTTATAAGTTTATTTTTTTTATAGATACAATTAATTAAGTAAATGCTCTATTTATAATAAACAATATTAATTACATTTACCGGCCTGAATGTCCGAGAAAAAGTAGAAAATATGTCCTCCGACAGAAATCGAAACCTACACGGAATCGTCATTTGACCAGTCGTCCGATACCATTTAGCTGGAAATTTTAACAGAGCAATTACTTAAATAATTGTATATATAAAAATAACGTATAAGCAGAAAATATCTCTATCTATAAAAGGCAGGATATGTATGTATGTATGTATGTGTGTGTGTGTGTGTGTGTGTGTGTGTGTGTGTGTGTGTGTGTGTGTGTGTGTAAGGAATGCACGGCCGCAATTTTCGATGCATTTATACCAAAATTTACATGCACATGCTCCAAGTTAGAGGGAAGGCCAAGACCGACTTTGCATTTCCCAACTCCCATCAATAGTGGAAATAATCGATTTTTTCATGCTTCTACGGCAGTTTTCATGTTTGCGGCCATTTTCTATTGGCCAGCGTGGGAGCCAACAGCTGACTGACAGGAATGTTAACTAGCATGCTAGCATGCAAAAAAAAAAAATCGATAGCGGCATTCGTCCCAAGTGGGAAAAATTTAAATCAGCATGGCACTTTACTCCAATTGGCTCATTCGCTTGCTTAAACTCAACGTTGATTCTGATTCCGCAGAACTGGGTTGGATGTGAAAAAAGTATTTGTTGTTAACATTCTTTTTCCATTCGGTTTTTCCAGTTACGAGTCGTTTTTTAAAGCTGATCGTTTTGTGTTCATTTTGTTTAGTTCTTTTTTCGTAACAGATTTAATTTTTAGTATAGAGCTTAGAAAAATTCGCAGTGTGAGATAGGCAAGAAGTCAGGCATGTAGCAACATCAGCACGGAAAAGGGCACTCCTTTAAAGGCAAGGAAGGGCAAAAATATTTTAAGACAAGTGATAGCGATTGCTGTATGAGTCGTACGATGTTTGAATCAAACACGGGCAACGCCGGGCCATGCTGCTAGCATTAAAATACTTGTCAGCCAGTGCTGGTGTTAATAAAACAGTGCTCGATGTCGCCATATTTATCACAACGTTTCGGCCGTTGTACGCTCCGGCCTTCTTCAGGTGGTTGGAATGTCGAACTGAACCCTTTATTTCGCTCACGTGGAACTAGAACAGTCTACCCTGGTGAGCGATATAAAGGGTTCAGTTCGACATTCCAACCACCTGAAGAAGGCCGGAGCGTACAACGGCCGAAACGTTGTGATAAATATGGCGACAAAGATGAGGACAATAGTCCGAATAATGTTAATAATATGCAAAAAATTATTTTAGTGTTGTGAATATTAACTTTTTATACATGTCGACATGTCCCCAAAAGTTCATTTAAAAAAGATAAATGCAACTGCAAAAAAATATGATCTGTTCCTTAAACGGCCAATGTATGAATGATATATTGTATCCCGCGCTAACATACATTCCGTTAATGATAATTAAATTTTATTTTGGTTCCAATGAAATTCTAGCAGCAACGAATGACTTTAAGCAATATAAAAACATAAGCAGCACTGCTTTCTCAAAGCATTTCTAACAATTAAAGAATGGTGATAATACACCCATTATTAAGTGGAATATTATAGCTAAAGACAAATCATCATTATCCTAACACGGTCAGAACATAGTAGCCGTGTTCATAGTTGATATTATTGAATGCTGGCTTTTTTCTTTTTTTTTTAATAATGCTTTCATTAATTTGAGCCTGTTTTTAGATGTGGATGAAGAAAATACACAATTATATATATATATATATATATATATATATATATATATATATATATATATATATATATATATATAATTTTCAAAAGGTGATGATTCCGTATCTCAATTAGAGCATTTCACGGAGGAAATTTTGCAATTATTCAGTCCACATGACAGGTGATTTTAGCAAATATATATATATATATATATATATATATATATATATATATATGCTGATATTTAATATTATAATCACACACACGCACGCACGCACACACACACACACACACACACACACACACACACATATATATATATATATATGATTAAATACGTGTTACTACCCCGGGCGCATTTATGCTCTGGTTATATATTTTTTTCTTGTGCTTCCATCTTGCATTACATTAATTTTCTTCTCTTGTTTAACAACTCGTTTGCGATTCTTTGCAGTATTATCGATTTGTCTCTGCTTTTTGTGAGTGTTGGCGCGCTTTTTGTTTAAAGTTAGTAAATAAATAAATAATTATTTTTTTCTATTTTTTTTGTTATTGCGTATTGTCTATAAAAAAAAAGCACAGTTGTTTATTGAAAATCAGTTTAAATAATGCAATGGTTATTGTGTGAGTTGCGTGACGATAATATTAAGTAAAATGATGCACTAAAATAAGTAACTAAGAAATCGTTCTATAGCTTTTTGAAATGATAACCATTTCGGAGGGAGTCAATGAAGTAAACTGTAATAGCGGGGGTGAAGAGAAATCCGTTCTTTTTATACGTATTTTAAATCTTGGGGAAATTTTATTAGGCAGTTTGATTATTTTCATTATATATATATATATATATATATATATATATATATATATATATATATATATATATATATATATAATTGATTTAAAATAGGTTTTTTTTTTTTCTACACAGTTCTAACCATGTTTCAAAAATGGAAGCTAAATCTTCCAATTTTATTTTGTAATTAAATTAAAGCTTTCATTTTTGAAACATGGTTAGAACTGTGTAGGGAAAAAAACATATTTTAAATCAATTAATTTATAATATTAATGCTCTGTAAATTTACATTGAGCACTATTTTATAAAAATAAAAAATATCTATAAGAACACCGGATTATATATCTTACTGTTCTTTCTTTATATATATATATATATATATATATATATATATATGTGTATGTAGACAGCAATCCTTCTTTTAAATATGTTTCGTTAAAGATGACTGACAAGGTACTGCGATTAAGGTTTTAATTTAATTTTTCTTGTCTTCGTAGTCGTTTTTTTTCTGGATACAAAGGCTGTAAAACTGGCTGAATATTCTTCATTTCGGAACGTTTTTATCTATATTTTCAGCATTATCAACGATGATTTAATTTTTACTTTTTGACTCAATGTATGGCTCGTATGTATACATCTTGAGTTATAGGGATGTGCTATTTTTCAAACACAGTCAGCACATTGTGGCCATGTTCGTAGTTAATGTCATTCAGTGTTAGCTTTTTCTTTTTTATTATTAAGGTTTCCATTAGCTTTAATTTTTTTTACATGTGAGTGAGGTTATTATGTTTGTATTTACTACAAGTATGTTTCAGATGAAGCCTGGTAGGTTTGTCTGCGTGTTTAAATGAGTTCGAAGGGAACTGTGGACGGATAGGTGTATACGCATGTAGTGTAACAGATGTAATTATTTATGAATTTGGTTTGGTCAGGAACATAGTTCCTTAAGGGGCATTTGAACTCGTAAAGAATTTTTTTTTCTTTTTTGTAGTTTTGATTTTGCAAGTTTGTTGACCCGAACAAAAACATTGAATTATCTAGCACAAAAAAATTTAAAACCGTTAACCTTATCCTCAAAAATAACACACCTGCAAAATCAAGACTACAAAGGGCCAATATTATTTGTGAGTTCAAAATGACAAAGAATAAAAAAAAATGTATATAAAATGTAGGATAAGAATAAACCGGCTTTGAGAATGTCACAAAAATGGTAATTACTCAAGAAAAGCGGAATGACTAGCAAGAAAATATTTAAAGAAATTGGCGTTGCGAATGAAATTAGAAAGGAAATATGTAGAATATTAAGAACATTGGCTAAAGTGAAGTTGAAGTAATATTTTGGATTTGAATTGTAAGCAGTAAAATTATAGGTTTATTCAAAGTTGATGACAGAGTAAAGCAAAATGCAGAGAAGTATTGTTTTTCCTTAACAAGGCTATTTAAACAGGTGACGATAATCAGTCACCCCCCCACGAGGGTGTCTTGTGGCACAAGGCCTTTTTAACGTGGGCATTCTGAGCCCGTGGGCTCGGCCAAAAAATATGCCCATTGAACCCGTATAAACGGGTTCAGGGCCGGTCTACCTCCCCGAAGGAAACTCCACCCTTCGGTGTAGCCTCCTTCGGGTTCCTCCCGTCCGTAGGAAGAGAGTACAACCGAACAGTCGCTCAGAAAGTACTGATTCGACTGACATGATAAAGGTGACAAGTAAGAAACTTTAAGCTAAAGTATTCATACATGAATGACAACGTTGCTTCACATTCTGAAGGGTTGGTTATTGCCCAATTTACTTAAAAGGGTTAACAGATACCAAACTAATGGAATAGCACCACCACACTCTCCAGATATTATTCCAATAGAAAATATATGGGTAATCTTTAAAAGATATGTATATGAGAAAGGAAAACAATATTCAAATAAATTAGTTAACTCAGGTTATCAGATCACAACGATCACCTGGCCACACACATTCATTGACATGATAATGATGATGATGATGATGATGATGATGATGATGAAAGTCAATAAAAAAAAAACAATGGTCGAATGGCTGGTGAAGAGAACGGCAGGGAGCCTACTTTAATATATAATATAAAAATAATTCGGCACACTTAGATCTTCGTGCCCGCAAAAGATGGAGTGTTAAAAGTATGTTTTTTCTCTTCTTGAAACCGCTATTATTTTAACTACCTTCACTCCTCAGCAATGTTTATTCTTTAAAAAAGCAATGATTAGAATCGGAATAAAACCTAAACATAAAAATAAATTTATATATTTTCTTTTTTCTTGAGAATTAACAACAAAAAATAATAAACCCTATTTATTTATTAGATTATTTATTTACATTATTTATTCATTATATTATTTATTGGAATGGTTGGCAAAACATAAGCTAATTGTTAATTGACTCGGACTTTATAAAATGGTAAATAATAAAGATTTCCTTATAGTTGGTTCACATATTTTAATAATTTAGTAAATATTTCTAAATTTATGAATAAAAAATTGTTTTTATATTTATTTCTTTATGAATTGGTAAATTATAAATATTGTATTGTATTAGTTTTAACTGTAATAGTTTTAAGAATTTTGAAAATATAAAATCATTCTTGTAAATAAACAATGGAATAAATAAACATGGTTTAATATTTTTACTGTAAATTCTCAAGGTCAAAAAATTTATAAATTCACTTTCATCATATGTTTAGTTTTTATTACAATTCTAATCATTGCTTTTTAAAACAACAAACATTGCTGAGTAAATTATTGTTCCACTTTGCTTCATAAAACTCAGAATTTATATTTTAGGTTGAAATACACTATATAAATTTTAAGTTGAAATACACTATATAAATTTTACGTTGAAATACACTATATAAATTTTCATATAACAATATGACAATTTTATCAACATCATTTGATTAAAAAGTGAATTATATAATAATATTTGGTACATACACACACACACACACACACATATATATATATATATATATATATATATATATATATATATATGGCTTCTTACTGATTTTAATTTCTGCAAATAATTTTATTAACCCACACTTTGATATCTTTCCCTTAAATATTGAGCACATTCCTTTTTCAGTTATAGTTTACTCCACATATAGAAGCGTCGCTTCTTTTTAAAAGAAGGGCGAACGGCCTATTATAATGGTAATGATAATGATAATATTAGCAGTTTCCAATAAGGAAACATTCGGCATTTATTAACCGAGCATCCAGTACTGTTCTCTGTTGAAATTTATAAAATCTTTCTCTTAAAACAATTTTTCAGAAAAATACGTTTCACAAGTCCAGTAGCTGTTATCAATCTTTCCAATATTGATTGCGGTTTCCTTCCCAAACTTTTGTTTGAAGTAGTGTGGAACGTCAACATTTTGTTTATGACATTATTTTCTCTTTGAGTGACACATACTATCCATTTTAGTTCTTACTGTTGTTTAAAGTCCTAAGGTGATATGGTTTCTGTTAACTGGTACAGTTCTTTGTGATTCTGCAGTTCCAGAAGTAGGTCTGAAGAAAGATAGTCTTCGCTAAGATCTACAGGCTTCACTCACCCAATTTTTTACCATTGATCTTCGAAAGCGTTTGCCTATAGTTGACAGTTTAGATATTTCTGAACGAGTTTAGCGCCATGTATGGCAGTTTCTATCTGATGAGGTTATTTAAGAACATGAATCGAGATTGTATCCTAATGTTTTGGTTTCGTAGAAATTTGCTGCATTGGACGAAATTCTCCCTAGCAGACCTATTCTATGATCAATTTCCTTAGACCCTATACTAAATTTGTTCTAACTGATGCAGGCACAGAAGTATTTGAAGCGTTTGGTATTTACTAATTCTACATCCTGAAATTTTATGATGGATTCAAAGTATGTGCTATCACTGTTTTACTTCCCGCGTCCAGATTATAGTTTCTACGAGAGAAGTCAAAAATTATCCACGATCCTATCTAAAGCTATGTAACGGCGAAAGTGCGGATAATTATTTACTCATCAGCATAGACCCCCTCTCTCATCATCATCAGTATATTGGCCTCAAAAAGTTTCTGTTTTAGAAAGATTTTTCTTAAGTCTTATATCTTGGACCACTTGGTGAAGGATGATAATTTCCTATTCAAGTTCATTCTTATCCCAACAATGAATACCTATGTCATCAGCATAGACCCCCACCTCATCCCATCATCATCATCATCAGGATATTGGCCTCAAAAAGTTTCTGGTTTAGAAAGGTTTTTCTTAACTCTTATATCTTGGACCACGTGGTGGAGGATGTTGATTTTCTGCTCAAGATCAATCATATCCCAATTATGAATAACTATGTTACCGGCATACCCACTTCAGTACATTGGTCTCGTGTGTGGGGACAGGATTGCTGTCTTTTATTAGTTCATTCGTTTGAGATGTATTATAGAATGCTTAACTCCTCCAGATTTGAGACACTCTCTGGTAAAAAAAAGAAACTAAATTGACGAATAGTTGATTGGACATGAAGTGGACACAGTGTGGTTTGATATGATATTTTTTATCTTAACTGAAAAAGAAATTCTCGCAGCTTCTACTTACGCAACATAGCAATACGCAAAAAGAGACGTAAAAGATTATTTCCTCGATCAATATTTGTAATATACCGTGCCTATGAACACTAATGGATATGTCCCAATCCTCATAAATACGTTGGACACTATGGTAAGTGTGTGTGTGTGTGGGGGGGGAGTTATATGCTGTCTATGTAGTCCACCACTAGCAGTGGTTTACCTACTTCACACCGCTGGCGAGTATTTTATTTTGATAATGTTATAAAGATTAATATTTCATTTCAAATCTCCATTTTGGGTTATTCCTCATTCAGTAACCCTGTCTAGGTTACAACAATATTCATGAAAATGAGAAAGTCTTCCACGAAGAAACAAGAATCGAATCCTCTGGAAACGAAAGACAATATGGAGGCACAGGGAATCCATTTTGTGAAACGTATTTACACCTAGATATATTTGATTATATTTGCTTGGTGCTAAATCAAATTTAAATGTAGAGATTAATCGGCAAGTAGTTTTAAATGTTCTGTAACAGATACATATGCATAAACGTGTGTGTGGAGAGGGACTCGGCATGAGACTCTGCGTGTGTTTTTGTTAGCAGGTGTGTGGAAGCATAAATAAAATCAACTGAATCCCATTGATACATTTCTAGACATCTTGAAACGGGGTCTCTAATACAAAACCCGTGAGCGAAATCATCAGCTCCTCGTTTGTCGATGACATCGATTACCGTTGTCCCCGGTCTGGTAAAATAGCATCTACAGATTGTTATACAAAGAAAATCGATTTGAAACGCGTCTATTTCAGAGCAATCCTCTCTGCTGCTTGAATGTACATGTCCCTTTACCATTCAGGACGTCTTTACACGGCATTCAGAAAGGTGACAGGTCATGGCAAATTAAAATGTATCTAAATAAACTTAATAACAACTCTAACAAAATTGATAATATTAATAATAATTATAACCATAATAGTGTACGTCAAAATAAACATAATATCAACTTATACTATTGTAACCAATTGCATAAAAATAACAGGATGAAACAACACTCAAAAACATAATAGGTAGAAATATTAAACCCATTACTAATAATAAACAAGTTAAGCTCATCATATATAATAAAAAATTAAAACAACTGACATCATAGTATCCAATAATCCTACAACCACACAACTAAATCCTCTACAAAACAAAACAAAAAAAAAAAAACAATATAATGTATCAACTTACATGCTCGTTCAGAGATTGTATTTTCGATACTAATAATAAACCTACTACATGCATTGGTTTTACTACAAACACGCTCTCCCGTAGACTTACCTGTCATATTTGTGATCTTAATTCTATTAAACAAGATTTCTTAGAAGAAAATTAGCTATGTACATAATATTAGACGGATATTAGTTGATAATACAACAATACTCACACCTACACACAGTAAAAAGAAACATCAGATATTAGAGGCTATCTAGATTGAAACAAAGCAACCCCCCACACTCAACAAAATTACATTTCAAACCAGTCTCAATATATTACAATGCAGCTGAATATATGGTTCTGTTGATAACATTTCTTTCTCTCACGTGGACATGTACGACGTCATAGAACCGCATTACGAATTTAAGACCTGCTTTTGGTATTCTGGGATTGTTATTGTCGGACAGAAAACGTCTATGTAAACAAATCAGGAAGACATCTTTGACGGTGAAAATCTGTGTTGTAATGTCCATATAACCACTCTGATGATGGCTGATGTGAGCCAAAAGCTTAGATCGACGACTAATATAATAAAGAAATAACCAAATGTTGAACAGTTTTTGGCATTATTTTGTCTTGAAACTAAAGCCATAACATGACGCTTGAAATGTCTCATGATAAAACATAATTGACATTCGCTATCTGCTACATTCAACAATATATTTTTGAACAATGATCTGCTTCCCTATACAATATATATATATATATATATATATATATATATATATATATATATATATATATATATGTGTTTGTGTATGTATGTATGTATATATGTTGAGGGGTTCTCCCCTTTTTATACAAATGGACTCACCCAGTATATACATATACTACTGCTACGAGAAGACCCGAGAGTAAGACGAGAGCAAGTCCGAGGGTGAAGGTAACAGACAGTCAGAACGAACGTACATGGCAAAGAGTCACCGTGAGCAAGCACGTAGACTCAGTAAGAAGTCATACAGCGATGCTTCAATACCAAAGACTGTATATATATTTTGCTACTAACACGTGTTCCTGGAACTACTAACCTGCATTACCAGTTTGTATTCTTACGTGAATACATTATTTTCCTAAATTCCTTCTTAACGTTTGTTATTTATTGGTACCGGATATCATCCTGGAATCCACAACAATATATATATATATATATATATATATATATATATATTTCAATTGTTTTTACAGTGGTTATTATCAAAGTAATAAAAACTTTGAATTGATTAATCCTTTAAAATACACACACACGCATACATACACACACACACACATATATATATAATATATGAAGAAATATATTCTTATGGTGTGCTATATTTATGGGATATAGTGCTCAATAGAGATAGAGCGTGTGTAAATATAAAAGTGAACATTGAAGTCAACACTAAGAAGCGACAGGCTTTTTTTATGCTAGACTATTGTGTCTAGCATGAAACAGCCTGTCACCTCTAAGTATTGACTTCAATATTCATATATATATATATATATATATATATATATATATATATATACACACACACACACACATATATATATATATATATATATATATATATATATATATATATATAGGTTTGATTAACGACGTCTGACAAGTTACTAAATATATCTTTTTTTATTTTCTGGACATAAACTATATAAATATATTCCATATGTTCTGTATGTCCGAGCGTTTTCAGTTATTCTTTTAGCCATTATCAATGATGGTCTTTATTTTTATTCCTAACTAAATGTATGTATTTTTCTGTGTGTATCTAGGTATTTTCCCAAACACTGTGAGCACATTGTGGCCGAATTCTTAGTTGATGTTATTGGGTGTTTGTTTTTTCCTTTTTTGTGAACACCCAGACATACAATCAACCCTGTCTCTCTCATATAGTTGTGATTCCTGTGGTCTATAAGCGGCTGTGCAGGCAGTTGAGAATCTAGAAGATGATCGTGGTTTCACTTGTTATTTCCTTGCTGGAACGAAAGCTTCGATGCCGGCTTTCAGCCAGGAAGAGACCTCAGTGACACATTTTATGAACAGGGTGATTAAAAATATCATTCCAAGGGACATAGTGAAGGAAGCCACAAAACGAGTCCCAATCAGCACCTTGATAACAAAAATATATTCTTTTAATTTGAGGTGCATAATTGATGGGAGAGCGGGAAATATATCTACTGATACAAGTAGCATGATCGGAGTTACCAAGAAGACAGAGCTGCAGAACACGACATGAGTCAGGGGTGGATGTAAGGGGAATATCAAGCAGAGAATCATGCCCGTCAAGATCACTAGGGAAACTATTACTTGAGTGAGAAATTGAGTGATGGAGACGTTCAAGGCCTGGATACCACCGCGGTCAGTGACAGAGTGAGCAATTAAGCCAGCTAACATTATCTAATAACTGATTTATTTTTCTCGGTCTATACATGTCTGCGAATATAAAAACTTGGTGCTGAAAGATTTCATATCTAAACAAAGCACAGACTGTATTCAGATTTAGGTCATTAATATTTTTACCTGTGAAGGTAAGAATATTATATAATAGAATCTATATGTGTATGTTTGTATATATATATATATTTTTTCATTTGATTTAAGCAGTCATTTATATGTGCTTCAATGTTTCTCGTTCTTTCTGGTTTTGTCAATATATATATATATATATATATATATATATATATATATATATATATATATTAGTGGATTCGAGATGAAATTCGGTCTCCAGTGAATGAAAAAACGCAAGAATGAAAATAATAAATAAATGTATTTACACAATAATACAACTAGTAATACGGTTAGTAGATCCAGAAACGTGGTTAGTAGCAATAATAATATATATATATACAGTCTGGTAAAACCAGTCTCGAAGTAGGACTTCCTTAGAGTCTACGTGTTCGTAACTGTGACTTCTACAAGCGTTTACCTCACACTATTACTCTACCTCCAACTCAATCACAATCTCTGTCTCTCTGTCGACTCTGGGTATTTAACGGCAGCAGTATAAATACACACTGGTCGAGTCCACTTGTATGAAAAAAAAGGGACCCCATAACAATATATATATATATATATATATAATATATATATATATATATATATATATATATATA
>CAHIKZ030003402.1:1820000-1825000 GCA_903632075.3 Acanthosepion pharaonis | reverse complement strand
ATATATATATATTATGAAAAACAAGGTAATCCGTATGGGTAAACCTAAGGAGGATAAAACCCAGAGAGCTCAATGTAAACCCAGAGTAAATCATTTAAATAAAAACAGGCCACTTTAAGGTTCCATGTAATAAATTATTTCATCACAGCCCTTTTAAAGGACTGCGGATCATCAGACTTTACTTCCAAACAAAAAATGAAAAGAAAATTTACACATTTTTGACGGGCCGTATTAAACATATGTAAATTAACGAAGTGAGGAAGTGAGGGGGGAGAGAGAAGACATGAGTGAGTTTAAATGTGTCAATATCTGCTAACTCACTCATGTCTTCGGTACTTATTAGAAAGCGCTCAACATCAGAGATAGAGCTAACATATTTGGTTGGATTGTTGTGAGTTTGTGACCCTGGGTTTCACATATTCAAGATGGCTTAATGTTTGCGTTCATGCATGAAACAGACTATCGCTACTCGGTTTTAGCCACAGTGTTCACATATATATATATATATATATACATATATAATTATATATATATATATATATATATATATATATATATATATATATATATGTGTGTGTGTGTGAGTGTGTGTGTATAAGGAATATAATTGAAAAAAAATGTAATGTTGTGAAATGCTGTAGAATATGTCGGTCGACTTTACTTCCGGATATAATGCTGCTGAATTACTTTAATAATCCACAAGGAAGTTTTCAAAATGTGTGTGCGCGCGACGACGCGTGGGTGTGAACGAGGGTTAACCGGAAGCGAACTGTGACCCATGGCAATTGAAATCTGACATTTATCAAGAGACCATATAGAAACACAGCACTTGATTTGCTCGTTTTCTTAAATCAACTAAATAGTTTCCTGTATAATTCCTGTTGGCCAGGATTTGCTGACAGGAAAATTGGGAATAATAAGAAAGAACACAGGAGAGAAAGGCTTTAACAAAGTGGGAAGTCACTGAAGACAGAAAGAAATACACATAGAGAAAATGAGAGCAGGATAAAAAGGGAGGGAAGACAAAAGCT
Source organism: Acanthosepion pharaonis (assembly GCA_903632075.3). Lineage (NCBI taxonomy): Eukaryota > Metazoa > Mollusca > Cephalopoda > Sepiida > Sepiidae > Acanthosepion > Acanthosepion pharaonis. The sequence goes on along the minus strand of CAHIKZ030003402.1, from coordinate 1,823,969 downwards.
GAGAAAAGAAATTGATGTATGGAAAAAGAATGAAGGAGAAAGGGAGAGATAAAAATGGGGAGAAGAGAGAGAGAGAGAGAGATAGAAATATGTTTAAAATAAAGAAAGAATAAAGAGAGAGTATAGAAAAAGGTTTGAGCAAAGATGAAGACATTGCAGTGGGTGGGACAAAGCGCGAAATATAGAAGAGAGAGACAGAGAGAGAGTTTGTGCGTGTGTTGGAGAGAGATATGAGAGAGAAAGAATGGCGGAAAAGTTTGAGCAAAAGTAAAGACATTAAAGTTGAGGAGAATAGAGAGTAAGAGAGATAGGAAAAGAAGAGCAGAAATAAACAAAGAAAGAACGGGAGAGAGAAAAAGAGATAGAGAGAGAAAAATAGAGAAAAAGAGATAGAGAGAGAGAAAAGAGATAGAGAGAGAAAAAGTGATAGAGAGAGAAAAAGAGATAGAGAGAGAAAAATAGTTAGAGAGAGAAAAAGGGATAGAGAGAGAAAAATAGAGAAAAAGAGATAGAGAGAGAGAAAAAGAAATAGAGAGAGAAAAAGAGATAGAGAGAGAAAAATAGTTAGAGAGAGAAAAAAGGATAGAGAGAGAAAAATAGAGAAAAAGAGATAGAGAGAGAGAAAAAGAGATAGAGAGAGAAAAATAGTTAGAGAGAGAAAAAGTGATAGAGAGAGAAAAATAGAGAAAAAGAGATAGAGAGAGAAAAAGAGATAGAGAGAGAAAAACAGTTAGAGAGAGAAAAAGTGATAGAGAGAGAAAAATAGAGAAAAAGAGATAGAGAGAGAAAAAATAGTTAGAGAGAGAAAAAGTGATAGAGAGAGAAAAATAGAGAAAAATAGATAGAGAGAAAAAGAGATAGAGAGAGAAAAGCAGTTAGAGAGAGAAAAATGATAGAGAGAGAAAAATAGAGAAAAAGAGATAGAGAGAGAAAAAATAGTTAGAGAGAGAAAAAGTGATAGAGAGAGAAAAATAGAGAAAAAGAGATAGAGAGAGAAAAAGAGATAGAGAGAGAAAATAGTTAGAGAGAGAAAAAGTGATAGAGAGAGAAAAAGAGATAGAGAGAGAGAGAAAGGTATATATATAGAGAGAAACAGAAATGAAAGAAAAAAGTGGACGCAGGAAATGAGTGACTACTAGTTTGAAAAATGGTAATGTTAATATTAGCCATTTCTTTTTAAGGAAACATTTTGAAAGAGAGAAAGAGAGAGAGAGGGAGAGAGAGAGAGGGGGGAGAGAGAAAGAGAGAGAGAGAAATGAAAAAGAAAAGTGGAAAACGGAAAAAAAGGAGATTTAAAACGGAAGCAACCTGAACATAGACAAAGATAAATATATTCATCTGAGAAAAGGATTCTAGAAAACTTCGTTTTGCTTTGTCCAAAACGTAGTAATGTAGGTCATCCAATGATGACTGAACACTGTGGAGGACCCAATGACTGATTTGAATAGGACACTAGCTTGCTAACCAATGCTCAACGGCGTATAAATTGCAAATTTAAAAAAACCTTAAAAGGCCGCAAAACTTCAAGTGTGATGACAGGAAATTCATATATATCGTTAACAATAAAACATTTTAAAAAATCCAGACGACGTGAACGCCGAGAAAGAAAAGGAGACACATGGGGGGGATATACAAATAAAATAGACGGATAGAAAGAAGGGGAGACTGAGGTAGAAAGATACAGTGGGAAATTGCGAGAGAAATCAGCAACGAATTGACGATCAAAAAAGAAAGAAAAGAAACTGAAAGTGAAGCCCCATAGACACCCCCACACATATACGCACCAACACACACACATATGCACATACACATGCGTATGTATTAATTGTAGGAGGCACGGAGGAGCAATGGATAGCGGCTTGGATTGAGGAACCGGAGAGCCGAGTTCGAATTCCAGTCGAATCCATTACATTCACTTACGTGAAAGGTGTGAATCCTCTTCTTCTCCCTCCAGCTATGGGTAAATAGCAGGACAGACTGGGTTCTATAGCCTTGGATGGCAACTGGTCTAGGAGAAGGAAAACTCTGAATTCAAAACCTGCGGAGGGTGAATGGTGTCTCTCTGAGCCTTGGTTGGCAATCCATTTAGTGATGGTGTCACGATAAAAACACCCTTGATAGCCCTAGCGAAGCATCAAGAATTCAGCTATTTGACAAGATTACGAACTACACCAATCAAAGTATTAGCTATGACAGATAAGGAATACTGGAAAGGTGTGGTGAGTTCAATCTCGACTGACGAGTTCCCTATTCCACCAGTTCTCACCTTTACACATGGCACGATATACCACTGACACAACAGCAAATCATCCACATTCCTTTCGTATTCCATTAGTAAGGAGGAAGTCTCATTCTTTTTCTTCCCAAGAACTGCTACTTTGTGGAAGAGACTCTCAAAAAACTGCGTCCGTGATCTCTACAACCTTAACCTTTTTCAAAGTCTACGTTTAACCATTATCTTTCATCTCGTGTTAATCGTTATCTTTATTTTCTTCTAATCTGCACTTTGACGCCCTCCCCCTTACGTCCATACAACAACCTCATTCAGTAACATTCTACCCTGAGTGACTCTTGGGCTTTGCACTGGATGAAGAATTAGGAAAAGAAAAATCTAATTAAGATTGAACACACGAGAGCAGTAATGCTTAATGATCTACTAAATTGGCTTGCCAACCATTGGTCAACGACTCGGCCTTCATGACGTTTATACTGATAAACAGAGGATAAGATCAGTATGCTTTATAGCTGTAGCAGCGACGTCTATTCTGTCGGCTCTGAGTGTGGGAAACCTGTTAAAAGACAATATTTTGAAACAGTAAGCAGCAAGGCCCACTTTCTCCAACTTCAAAACTGTTACAATACAGTGTACCTTTTTATGATGGCAACGAACCCGCGTTGCCACTTTTTCGATGGCAACGAATACTCGTTGTCACTTTTGTAATGCTCATTGTAGTAGAAACTTTGTAATCGCTGATGCCACTATAGTACGCTATTGGACACTACTAGTGTCAGACATCTTCGAATAATACTTGCACTAATAGTACTTGCTCGATAATACTCGCTCGACAAGTAACCACTATACTATTTCTCTATTCAGATCACTGAATAGAGAAATAGTATAGTGAATAGAGTAGAGATTAGTGGTCCGATAGTATAGAGGATAGAATAAAAATGGAGATCCGAATAGTAATAGAGGATAGAATAGAAATAACGATCCGTATAGTATAGAGGATAGACTAGAACTAGCGATCGTTTAGACGTCACGCAAGGTCCTACAGATGTGTTTCCTCTATGGTCACGTAGTCTACTTAAATCAATAACGGGATCGCCTGTGTTTGCTCACTGGCGATCTATGTTCAAACTCAAGTGACTGCAGCGACACTTTATTCCTATATAACACTTAATATTTTCTTCTCGTTTGATCACGTGACGTATTGAGAAGGGTTCAGTAAACACGCGCAGGATATATAGAGAGCGACAAACAATAATATTGATTTCTATTGTATTGTTGAATTTTTTTCATCTGAAGTTGTTTCAGACTTCCGGTATGAAAGGGCGACAGGATCAAAGTAGAGACGTTTAACATTATGACTTTGATCGTAAGCCAATTTACTTTATTGTCTTTCGGCTGTCCCTTTATAAATGTAAGTACTGCGGAAAATTAGAGAAAGAAATGATATAACGGCCAGAAACTTAGAAAAGAAATTTAGCATAACACCTATAATCCATTGAACATTAGTAAGAGAAGCCAACACATCATCATCGCTATCGAGTTTTCGAGCCTTGCTACAATAACATTTACAGTCTTTTTAGGGTTTCAATCGTCATTATTATTCTACACACTTTTTAAAATCATTTTACCTTAAGCAAGGCAATAAAGCCACTGAGACTCAAGGTTTAGAGTGTTAGAGAATATGAGAAAAACACTATCAATGGAGAGAGGATAATAAAAGAACAGTTATTACGAAG
>CAHIKZ030003402.1:1755000-1815000 GCA_903632075.3 Acanthosepion pharaonis | reverse complement strand
CAGAACAGGAATTAGGAGAGATAGCGAAAAGATAAAATTTGCTAAACGTTACAAAGTATAGGAAGCTGTGGAGAGCTATGATCGCCCATGGCCTGAAACGACACGTCACATTGAAGAAGAAAAATCAGAAGAAGCAAAATAAAAAGAAGAATTATGCTGTCTCTTTCCTGAGGCACAGAAACACCATCAATGTTATATTGCCCTTTCAGATTCAATGCAATAATGGCAGTTCCCTATATTCGTTTGAACACCATGGATCACATTGCAAATAGTTCTAATTTGGAGACTTTCTAATTTCATATCTACGTATCGAAGAAGACGGGAATAGGAATACGTTATCATCGCTCTTGTGTAAAAGTAGTTCGTTTCCGTTGGTTCAAATTTTACGAGGGCTGCATGTAATCAATTTTCATCATTGACACAAATACATCGTCAAAAGTGATGACTACCTGAAGGAGTTATATTTTTACCTATAACAACATATTCTATCTAAATGTTTTCATTTTAATTCCTGTATGTGTTTCAGTATTGCTGCCATATTTCAGCTGTATCTACTCTATCCCCACGTTCCATTCTTGGTCGGGATCCTTTAAGGAATGAATACCCTCAGTAACCTCTTTTCCACGACCATACATCGCTAGCCTATCACTACATCTAAAGTCAATGTTCAGATGCTTTCCAATCTTTAAACCTTTAAAAAATACGACATGCTATTTCCACGGAGTCGAATCATCGACATTTCTTCCGTATTCCAAATACAAAGGGAGTTGCACTGAAGCTGCTTCTCTATTTTGTGGAACTGACTCCCACGTGGTTCTCTCTATTGTTCTTGTTCATGTAACGGCATTCACCCGAGATGGGTTGAGCCGGCTCCAATATTGCAGTCTCATGGGAATTTTGAATTCACAAGCGGTCCCCAACACGCATGTATAGCACATAAGATTTGATTATAGTGGTGAAGGTTTCGTGCAGGACCATCCACACTTTTTGAAGGGCCGATTACAGAGACCTACGTGCCACAAGGTCCCAAAACGACCCTCCGCAGGTTTTCCTTCTCCTAGACCAGTTGCCATCCAAGGCTATAGAACCCAGTCTGTCCTGCTATTTACCCATAGCTGGAAGGATTCACACCTTTCCCAAGGGTATTAGCACGTAAGTGAATGTAATGAATTCGACTGGAATTCGAACTCGGCTCTCCGATTCCTCAATCCAAGCCGCTATCCATTACTCCACCGTGCCTCCACCCACTCCACCGTGCCTCCACCGTGCCTCCATCACTACACCGTGCCTCCACCCCTTCACCGTGCTTCCACCACTCCACCGTGCCTCCACCATCCACCGTGCCTCCACCACTCTACCGCGCCTCCACCCTCCACCGCGCCTCCACCCTCCACAGTGCCTCCACCACTCCACAGTGCCTCCACCCTCCACCGTGCCTCCACCCACTCCACCGTGCCTCCACCCACTCCACCGTGCCTCCACTACGTGGATGCTTCCCTGAACGCTACAATCGTAACCTCTTCAAGTCAAGGGTCATTCGTTATGTATTGTATTTATACTTATAATTTTCAAATTTTCCTAGAACCCTCGCTTTTCAATTATATCAAGCCTCATTTATCATAACAGTTTTAACGGTAACTCTTTAGTATGAGTAACTCCCGAGTACTGTATAAAAAGGTTTTTGTCCTAATAAACAGCAAGCATTACTTTCGGAGAAATTTCTTATTTGTCTGACGCCCTTTACAATATCCACATGCACGGTACCCTATCCCAATTTTCAAACTCGAGTCCATATTGACTATGATTAACCGGTGACGCGAGTTAATCCAAGATTTCTCTGGGAAAAGGAAAATCCTAATTGTAATTTCTTACGAGAGAAACACGGCCTTTAAAGCATTTGTCGATAAATGTTTACGTAATCAACGTTTGATTGATAATCATTTTACGAACACAGTGAAAAACTTGGTTTTAGATACAGCTAAAAATTCTTCCTGTTATATGTCCAAGTTTTAATGAGACTTCCTAAGGTCTCTTCACAATTTTCTGTTTTTGTTACTCTGGGTATTTTTAATCCCCGCTGTTTGTCCTCACACAAGCTTGTTAAATATGTTCTTGCTGCTTAATAGATTTCACTGTATATAGTCAGTGTCAAAATCATCAAGCTCTCACTCGCCATATTTCGTTCTAGAAATTTCTGTTGTCTCTTATGGTATCAACTGCCTTGCAGCTTGTATTCCTCTTAAAAGGTCCTCGTTATCCCAATCTATGAGTTACTCTGAGCAGTCATCCGCCGCTTAAAATCTCTTGTTTTGATTTCATAGATTCTCTAGGATTTCCTGACATATGAGAACTTTCAACTCTTTTTTTGTTTCTGATACAATTTTCCTATGATTTGTTTAGTTTCTGGAAGAATACATCCAGTATTTCTAAGAGTTTCGGATACATGTCTCTTACAAAATGTCTTGTTATTCCATCTCCAGACAGTTAAATTTCTTAAAGTCCTTAGTACTCGCAACATCGGCCGTCTTACACTTAGAAAAAGCTCATAATGACGTCGTGTAATGGGTAGCAAGCTTGTTTCGACTGAGTAGTTAGTTTGATCCACCTTGGGTGATTCCAACCATCGCCCATGTTACGCTAAGAAAAAGCTCATTTTGACGAAATGTAATGGTTAGCAACGTTATCTCGACCTCATTGGGTACTTCACACCTTCGTCCTTGTTACGCTTAGGAAAAAATCACTTTGACACGGTGTAATGGTTAGCAAGTTTGTCTCGACTGAGGAGTTAGTTTGGTCCTCATTGGGTGCTTCACACCTTCGTCCTTGTTACCCTTCGGTAAAGCTCACTCTGACGTGGCGTAATAGTTCGCAAGCTATTCTCGACAGACTACTTAATTTGATTCTTTTTGGGAGCCTCACAACATTGGACTTGTTCCGTTTAGGAAAAACGTGGAGTAACAGTTAGCAAGTTTGTCTCGACCGAGTAGTTAGTTTGGTCCTCATTGGGTGCTTCACACATTCGTCCTTGTTATGCTTAAGAAAAGCTCACTCTGACGTGGTGTAATGGTTAGCAAGTTTGTCTCGACTGAGTAGTTAGTTTGGTCCTCATTGGGTGCTTCCCACCTTCGTCCTTGTTACGCTTAGGAAAAACTCACTTTGATGTGGTGTGACAGCAAGTTTGTCTCGACTGAGTAGTTAGTTTGGTCCTCATTGGGTGCTTCACATCTTCGTCCTTGTTACGCTTAGGAAAAACTCACTTTGACGTGGTGTGACAGTGTTGGGGCGCACCCACCTTCTAACTAGTAATGGACTGGTCCCTCTTATATAAGGCAGCTCTGGGGAGAGAGTCAGGGTTAGCAGCCCAGATACTTTCTGAGCGACTGCTCGGTTCAACTCTCTTCCTACGGGCGAGAGGAACCCGAAGGAGGCTACGCCGAAGGGCGGAGTCTCCTTCGGGGAGGTTAAACCGGCCCTGAACCCGTTTATACGGGTTCAAATGGGCTATTTTTTGGCCGAGCCTAATGGCTCCAGGAATACCCACATAAAAAGGCCTTGTGCCGCATGACGCCCCTCGTGGGGGGGTGGCTAAATATCTTAGCAGCCCAGATACTTTCTGAGCGACTGCTCGGTTCAACTCTCTTCCTACGGGCGAGAGGAACCCGAAGGAGGCTACGCCGAAGGGCGGAGTCTCCTTCGGGAGGTTAAACGGCCCTGAACCCCGTTTATACGGGTTCAAATGGGCTATTTTTTGGCCGAGCCTAATGGCTCGGGAATGCCCACATTAAAAGGCCTTGTGCCGCATGACGCCCTCGTGGGGGGTGGCTAAATATCTTAGCAGCCCAGATACTTTCTGAGCGACTGCTCGGTTCAACTCTCTGTCTCCGGACAGAGAGGAACCCGAAGGATGCTACGCCGAAGGGCGAAGTCTCCTTCGGGGAGGTAAAACCGGCACTGAACCCGTTTATACGGGTTCAAATGGGCTATTTTTTGGCCGAGCCTAATGGCTCGGGAATGCCCACGTTAAAAAGGCCTTGTGCCGCATGACGCCCTCGTGGGGGGGGGGCTAAATATCTTAGCAGCCCAGATACTTTCTGAGCGACAGCTCGGTCCAACTCTCTTCCTACGGGCGAGAGGAACCCGAAGGAGGCTACGCCGAAGGGCGGAGTCTCCTTCGGGGAGGTTAAACCGGCCCTGAACCCGTTTATACGGGTTCAAATGGGCTATTTTTTTGCCGAGCCTAATGGGTCAGGAATGCCCACGTTAAAAAAGGCCTTGTGCCGCATGACGCCCTCGTGGGGGGTGGCTAAATATCTTAGCCATCCAGATATTTTCTGAGCGACTGATCGGTTCAACTCTCTTCCTACGGGCGGGAGGAACCCGAAGGAGGCTGCGCCGAAGGGCGGAGTCACCTTCGGGGAGGTAAAACCGGCCCAGAACCCGTTTATACGGGTTCAAATGGGCTATTTTTTGGCCGAGCGTAATGGCCCGGGAATGTCCACGTTAAAAAGGCCTTGTGCCGCATGACGCCCTCGTGGGGGGTGGTGGCTAAATATCTTAGCAGCCCAGATACTTTCTGAGCGACTGATCGGTTCAACTCTCTGTCTCCGGACAGAGAGGAACCCGAAAGAGGCTACGCCGAAGGGCGAAGTCTCCTTCGGGGAGGTAAATCCGGCCCCAAACCCGTTTATACGGGGTCAAATAGGCTATTTTTTGGCCGAGCCTAATGGCTTGGGAATGCCCACGTTAAAAAGACCTTGTGCCGCATGACGCCCTCCTGGTGGGGGCTAAATATCTTAGCCGTCCAGATACTTTCTGAGCGACTGCTCGGTTCAACACTCTGTCTCCGGAGAGAGAGGAACCCGAAGGAGGCTACGCCGAAGTGCGATGTCTCCTTCGGGGAGGTCAAACCGGCCCTGAACCCGTTTATACGGGTTCAAATGGGCTATTTTTTGGCCGAGCGTAATGGCTCGGGAATGCCACGTTAAAAAGGCCTTGTGCCGCATGACGCCTTCGTTGTGGGGTGGTTAATATCTTAGCCGTCCAGATAATTTCTGAGCGACTGATCGGTTCAACTCTCTTCCTACGGCTGGGAGGAACCCGAAGGAGGCTACGCCGAAGGGCGGAGTCTCCTTCGGGGAGGTAAAACCGGCCCTGAACCTGTATATACGGGTTCAAATGGGCTATTTTTTGGCCGAGCCTAATGGGTCGGGAATGCCCACGTTAAAAAGGCCTTGTGCCACATGACATCCTCGTGGTGGGTGGCTAAATATCTTAGCCGTCCAGATATTTTCTGAGCGACTGATCGGTTCAACTCTCTTCCTACGGGCGGGAGGAACCCGAAGGAGGCTGCGCCGAATGGCGGAGTCACCTTCGGGGAGGTAAAACCGGCCCAAAACCCGTTTATACGGGTTCAAATAGGCTATTTTTGGCCGAGCCTAATGGCTTGGGAATGCCCACGTTAAAAAGACCTTGTGCCGCATGACGCCCTCCTGGTGGGGGCTAAATATCTTAGCCGTCCAGATATTTTCTGAGCGACTGATCGGTTCAACTCTCTGTCTCCGGAGAGAGAGGAACCCGAAGGAGGCTACGCCGAAGTGCGATGTCTCCTTCGGGGAGGTCAAACCGGCCTTGAACCCGTTTATACGGGTTTAAATGGGCTATTATTGGCCGAGCCTAATGGCTCGGTAATGCCCACGTTAAAAAAGGCCTTGTGCCGCATGACGCCTTCGTTGGGGGGTGGCTAAATATCTTAGCCGTCCAGATAATTTCTGAGCGACTGATCGGTTCAACTCTCTTCCTACGGCTGGGAGGAACCCGAAGGAGGCTACGCCGAAGGGCGGAGTCTCCTTCGGGGAGGTAAACCCGGCCCTGAACCCGTTTATACGGGTTCAAATGGGCTATTTTTTGGCCGAGCCTAATGGCTCGGGAATGCCCACGTTAAAAAGGCCTTGTGCCGCATGACGCCTTCGTTGGGGGGTGGCTAAATATCTTAGCCGTCCAGATAATTTCTGAGCGACTGATCGGTTCAACTCTCTTCCTACGGCTGGGAGGAACCCGAAGGAGGCTACGCCGAAGGCGCGAGTCTCCTTCGGGGAGGTAACCCCCTGAACCCGTTTATACGGGTTCAAATGGGCTATTTTTTGGCCGAGCCTAATGGCTCAGGAATGCCCACGTTAAAAAGGCCTTGTGCCACATGACACCCGCCTGGTGGGGGGCTAAATATCTTAGCCGTCCAGATTTTCTGAGCGACTGCTCGGTTCAACACTCTGTCTCCGGAGAGAGGAACCCGAAGGAGGCTACGCCGAAGTGCGATGTCTCCTTCGGGGAATCAAACCCCTGAACCCGTTTAAACGGGTTCAAATGGGCTTGTTTTGGCCGAGCGTAATGGCTCAGGAATGCCACGTTAAAAAGGCCTTGTGCCGCATGACGCCTTCGTTGTGGGGTGGCTAAATATCTTAGCCGTCCAGATAATTTCTGAGCGACTGATCGGTTCAACTCTCTTCCTACGGGCGGGGAGGAACCCGAAGGAGGCTACGCCGAACCTGGCGGAAATGGTCTCCTTCGGGGAATGAGGTAAAAAGGCCGGCCCAAAACCCGTTTATACGGGTTTCAAATAGGGCTATTTTTGGCCGAGCCTAATGGGTCACCTTCGGGAATGCCCACGTTAAAAAGACCTTGTGCCGCATGACGCCCTCCTGGGTGGGCTAAATATCTTAGCCGTCCAGATATTTTCTGAGCGACTGATCGGTTCAACTCTCTGTCTCCGGAGAGAGAGGAACCCGAAGGAGGCTACGCCGAAGTGCGATGTCACCTTCGGGGAGGTCAAACCGGCCTTGAACCCGTTTATACGGGTTTAAATGGGCTATTATTGGCCGAGCCTAATGGCTCGGGAATGCCCACGTTAAAAAGGCCTTGTGCCGCATGACGCCTTCGTTGGTGTGGGGCTAAATATCTTAGCCGTCCAGATAATTTCTGAGCGACTGATCGGTTCAACTCTCTGTCCTCCGGAGAGAGGGCGGAGGAACCCGAAGGAGGCTACGCCGAAGGCTCAGGAATGCCCACGTCTCCTTCGGGGAGGTAAAACCGGCCTTGAACCCGTTTATACGGGTTTAAATGGGCTATTCGGCCCCGAACCCGGCCCTGCCGAGCCTAATGGCTCCCGGGAATGCCCACGTTAAAAAAAGGCCTTGTGCCGCATGACGCCCCTCGTTGGGGGGTGGCTAAATATCTTAGCCGTCCAGATAATTTCTGAGCGACTGATCGGTTCAACTCTCTTCCTACGGCTGGGAGGAACCCGAAGGAGGCTACGCCGAAGGGCGGAGTCTCCTTCGGGGAGGTAAAACCCGCCCTGAACCCGTTTATACGGGTTCAAATGGGCTATTTTTTTCTGCCGAGCCTAATGGCTCCGGGAATGCCCACGTTAAAAAGGCCTTGTGCCGTTTATACATGACCCCCTCGTGGGCGGTTGGCTAAATATCTTAGCCGTCCAGATACTTTCTGAGCGACTGATCGGTTCAACTCTCTTCCTACGGGCGGGAGGAACCCGAAGGAGGCTACGCCGAAGGGCGAAGTCTCCTTCGGGGAGGTTAAACGGCCCTGAACCCGTTTATACGGGTTCAAATGGGTTATTTTTTAGCCGAGCCTAATGGCTCTGCCCCCTGAACGTTAAAAGGCCTTGTGCCGCATGACGCCTTCGTTGTGGGGTGGCTAAATATCTTAGCCCTCCAGATACCGACTGATCGGTTCAACTCTCTTCCTCCGGCTGGGAGGAACCCGAAGGAGGCTCCGCCGAAGGGCGGAGTCTCCTTCGGGGAGGTCAAACCTGAACCCGTTTATACGGGTTCAAATGGAAGTTATTTTTTGGCCGAGCCTAATGGCTCGGGAATGCCCACGTTAAAAAGGCCTTGTTCCACATGACACCCTCGTGGGTGGGGGGGAGTTAGCTAAATATCTTAGCCGTCTTGATACTTTCTGAGCGACTGATCGGTTCAACTCTCTTCCTACGGGCGGGAGGAACCCGAAGGCCCTGGATACGCCGAAGGGCGAAGTCTCCTTCGGGAGGTTAAATATGGCCCAGAACCCGTTTATACGGGTTCAAATAGGTTATTTTTTAGCCGAGCCTAATGGCTTGGGAATGCCCACGTTAAAAAGACCTTGTGCCGCATGACGCCCTCCTGGTGGGGGGCTAAATATCTTAGCCGTCCAGATATTTTCTGAGCGACTGATCGGTTCAACTCTCTGTCTCCGGAGAGAGAGGAACCCGAAGGAGGCTACGCCGAAGTGCGATGTCTCCTTCGGGGAGGTCAAACCGGCCTTGAACCCGTTTATACGGGTTTAAATGGGCTATTGGCCGAGCCTAATGGCTCGGTAATGCCCACGTTAAAAAAGGCCTTGTGCCGCATGACGCCTTCGTTGGGGGGGGTGGCTAAATATCTTAGCCGTCCAGATAATTTCTGAGCGACTGATCGGTTCAACTCTCTTCCTACGGCTGGGAGGAACCCGAAGGAGGCTACGCCGAAGGGCGGAGTCTCCTTCGGGAGGTAAACCTGGCCCTGAACCCGTTTATACGGGTTCAAATGGGTATTTTTTGGCCGAGCCTAATGGCTCGGGAATGCCCACGTTAAAAAGGCCTTGTGCCGCATGACCCCCCTCGTGGGGGGTTAGGCTAAATATCTTAGCCGTCCAGATACTTTCTGAGCGACTGATCGGTTCAACTCTCTTCCTACGGGCGGGAGGAACCCGAAGGAGGAGCTACGCCGAAGGGCGAAGTCTCCTTCGGGGGGTAAAACGGCCCTGAACCCGTTTATACGGGTTCAAATGGGCTATTTTTTTGCCGAGCCTAATGGCTCAGGAATGCCCAACCCGTTTATTAAAAAAGCCTTGTGCTGCATGACGACCTCGTGGGCGGTGGCTAAATATCTTAGCCGTCTATATACTTTCTGAGCGACTGATCGGTTCAACTCTTTGTCTCCGGACAGGAGGGGAACCCGAATGAGGCTACGCCGAAGGGCGAAATCTCCTTCCGAGGGAGGTCAAACCAACCCTGAACCCGTTTATACGGGTTCAAATGGCAATTTTTTGGCCGAGCCTAATGGCTCGGGAATGTCCCGTTAAAAAGGCCTTGTTCCACATGACACCCTCGTGGGTGGGGGTTGGGGGGCTAAATATCTTAGCCGTCTTGATACTTTCTGAGCGACTGATCGGTTCAACTCTCTTCCTACGGGCGGGAGGAACCCCAACGAAGGCGGATACGCCGAAGGGCGGAGTCTCCTTCGGGGAGGTTAAACCGGCCCCAGAACCCGTTTATACGGGTTCAAATAGGTTATTTTTTTTGCCGAGCCTAATGGCTTGGGAATGCCCACGTTAAAAAGACCTTGTGCCGCATGACGCCCTCCTGGTGGGGGGCTAAATATCTTAGCCGTCCAGATATTTTCTGAGCGACTGATCGGTTCAACTCTCTGTCTCCGGAGAGGAAGAAGAAGGCTACGCCGAAGGAGAGTCTCCTTCGGGGAGGTAAACCGGCCCTGAACCCGTTTAACGGGTTCAAATGGGCTATTTTTTGTCTCCTTCGGGGAGGTCAAACCGTGCCTTGAACCCGTTTATAAATATCTTAGGGATTTAAATGGGTTCAACTCTCTTGGCCGAGGAACCTAATGGCTCGCCGTAATGCCCCTTCGGGGAGGTTAAAAAACCCGGCCTGGGCTATACGGCCGAGCCTAATGCCGGAATGCCCATGAAAAAGCCTTGTGCGTTGGGGGGGTGGCTAAATATCTTAGCCGTCCAGATAATTTCTGAGCGACTGATCGGTTCAACTCTCTTCCTACGGCTGGGGGAACCCGAAGGAGGCTACGCCGAAGGGCGGAGTCTCCTTCGGGAGGTAAACCGGCCCTGAACCCGTTTATACGGGTTCAAATGGGCTATTTTTTTTGCCGAGCCTAATGGGTCGGGAATGCCCACGTTAAAAAAAGCCTTGCGCCGCATGACGCCTTCGTTGGGGGGGTGGCTAAATATCTTAGCCGTCCAGATAATTTCTGAGCGACTGATCGGTTCAACTCTCTTCCTACGGCTGGGAGGAACCCGAAGGAGGCTACGCCGAAGGGCGGAGTCTCCTTCGGGGAGGTAAACCCGGCCCTGAACCCGTTTATACGGGTTCAAATGGGCTATTAAAAAAGGCCTTGTGCCGAGCCTAATGGCTCGGGAATGCCCACGTTAAAAAGGCCTTGTGCCACAAATGACACCCTCCTGGTGGGGGGGGAGTGTCAAACCGGCTAAAAATGGGCTATCTTAGCCGTCCAGATACTTTCTGAGCGACTGCTCGGTTCAACACTCTGTCTCCGGAGAGAGAGGAACCCGAAGGAGGCTACGCCGAAGTGCGATGTCTCCTTCGGGGAGGTAAACCCGGCCCTGAACCCGTTTATACGGGTTCAAATGGGCTATTTTTTGGCCGAGCCTAATGGCTCGGAAATGCCCACGTTAAAAAGGCCTTGTGCCACATGACACCCTCGTGGGGGGGTTAGCTAAATATCTTAGCCGTCCAGATAATTTCTGAGCGACTGATCGGTTCAACTCTCTTCCTACGGCTGGGAGGAACCCGAAGGAGGCTACGCCGAAGGGTGATGTCTCCTTCGGGGAGGTCAAACCGGCCTTGAACCCGTTTATACGGGTTTAAATGGAGCGACTGATTGGCCGAGCCTAATGGCTCGGTAATGCCCACGTTAAAAAAGGCCTTTAAAAAAGCCGCATGACGCCTTCGTTGTGGGGTGGCTAAATATCTTAGCCGTCCAGATAATTTCTGAGCGACTGATCGGTTCAACTCTCTCTCTTCCTGGCTGGGAGGAACCCGAAGGAGGCTACGCCGAAGGGCGGAGTCTCCTTCGGGGAGGTAAATTTATACCCGAGCCTAATGGCTCCGATAATCCCAGGCCCTGAACCCGTTTATACGGGTTCAAATGGAGCCCTAATGGCTCCGGTAATGCCCACGTTTTTTTAAATATCTTAGCCGCGACTGATCGGTTCAACTAATGGCTCCAGGAACCCGCCCACGTTAAAAAGGCCTTGTGCCGCATGACGCCCGTTCGTTGGGGGTGGCTAAATATCCCACGTTAAAAAGCCGTCCAGATAATTTCTGAGCGACTGATCGGTTCAACTCTCTTCCTACGGCTGGGAGGAACCCGAAGGAGGCTACGCCGAAGGGCGGAGTCTCCTTCGGGGAGGTAAACCCGGCCCTGAACCCGTTTATACGGGTTCAAATGGGCTATTTTTTGGCCGAGCCTAATGGCTCGGGAATGCCCACGTTAAAAAGGCCTTGTGCCACATGACCCCCTCGTGGGGGGGTTAGCTAAATATCTTAGCCGTCCAGATACTTTCTGAGCGACTGATCGGTTCAACTCTCTTCCTACGGGCGAGGAACCCGAAGGAGGCTACGCCGAACCCGGGCGAAGTCTCCTTCGGGGAGGTAAAAAAGGCCCCTGAACCCGTTTATACGGGTTCAAATGGGCTCATTTTTGGCCGAGCCTAATGGCTCGGGAATGCCCACGTTAAAAAAGCCTTGTGCTGCATGACGACCTCGTGGGCGGTGGCTAAATATCTTAGCCGTCTATATACTTTCTGAGCGACTGATCGGTTCAACTCTTTGTCTCCGGACAGAGAGGAACCCGAATGAGGCTACGCCGAAGGGCGAAGTCTCCTTCGGGGAGGTCAAACCAGCCCTGAACCCGTTTATACGGGTTCAAATGGGCAATTTTTTGGCCGAGCCTAATGGCTCGGGAATGTCCACGTTAAAAAGGCCTTGTTCCACATGACACCCTCGTGGGTGGGGGGGGTTGGGGGGCTAAATATCTTAGCCGTCTTGATACTTTCTGAGCGACTGATCGGTTCAACTCTCTTCCTACGGGCGGGAGGAACCCGAAGGCGGATACGCCGAAGGGCGGAGTCTCCTTCGGGGAGGTTAAACCGGCCCAGAACCCGTTTATACGGGTTCAAATAGGTTATTTTTAGCCGAGCCTAATGGCTTGGGAATGCCCACGTTAAAAAAGACCTTGTGCCGCATGACGCCCTCCTGGTGGGGGCTAAATATCTTAGCCGTCCAGATATTTTCTGAGCGACTGATCGGTTCAACTCTCTTCCTACGGCTGGGGGGAACCCGAAGGAGGCTACGCCGAAGGGCGGAGTCTCCTTCGGGAGGTAAATCCCGCCCTGAACCCGTTTATACGGGTTCAAATGGGCTATTTTTGGCCGAGCCTAATGGGTCGGGAATGCCCACGTTAAAAAGGCCTTGCGCCGCATGACGCCTTCGTTGGGGGGTGGCTAAATATCTTAGCCGTCCAGATAATTTCTGAGAGACTGATCGGTTCAACTCTCTTCCTACGGCTGGGAGGAACCCGAAGGAGGCTACGCCGAAGGGCGGAGTCTCCTTCGGGGAGGTAAACCCGGCTCTGAACCCGTTTATACGGGTTCAAATGGGCTATTTTTTGGCCGAGCCTAATGGCTCGGGAATGCCCACGTTAAAAAGGCCTTGTGCCACATGACACCCTCCTGGTGGGGGCTAAATATCTTAGCCGTCCAGATACTTTCTGAGCGACTGCTCGGTTCAACACTCTGTCTCCGGAGAGAGAGGAACCCGAAGGAGGCTACGCCGAAGTGCGATGTCTCCTTCGGGGAGGTAAACCCGGCCCTGAACCCGTTTATACGGGTTCAAATGGGCTATTTTTTGGCCGAGCCTAATGGCTCGGAAATGCCCACGTTAAAAAGGCCTTGTGCCACATGACACCCTCGTGGGGGGGTTAGCTAAATATCTTAGCCGTCCAGATAATTTCTGAGCGACTGATCGGTTCAACTCTCTTCCTACGGCTGGGAGGAACCCGAAGGAGGCTACGCCGAAGGGTGATGTCTCCTTCGGGGAGGTCAAACCGGCCTTGAACCCGTTTATACGGGTTTAAATGGGCTATTATTGGCCGCGCCTAATGGCTCGGTAATGCCCACGTTAAAAAAGGCCTTGTGCCGCATGACGCCTTCGTTGTGGGGTGGCTAAATATCTTAGCCGTCCAGATAATTTCTGAGCGACTGATCGGTTCAACTCTCTTCCTACGGCTGGGAGGAACCCGAAGGAGGCTACGCCGAAGGGCGGAGTCTCCTTCGGGGAGGTAAATCAGCCCTGAACCCGTTTATACGGGTTCAAATGGAGCTATTTTTGGCGAGCCTAATGGCTCAGGAATGCCCACGTTAAAAAGGCCTTGTGCCGCATGACGCCTTCGTTGGGGGGTGGCTAAATATCTTAGCCGTCCAGATAATTTCTGAGCGACTGATCGGTTCAACTCTCTTCCTACGGCTGGGAGGAACCCGAAGGAGGCTCCGCCGAAGGGCGGAGTCTCCTTCGGGGAGGTAAACCCGGCCCTGAACCCGTTTATACGGGTTCAAATGGGCTATTTTTTGGCCGAGCCTAATGGCTCGGGAATGCCCACGTTAAAAAGGCCTTGTGCCACATGACACACTCGTGGGGGGGTTAGCTAAATATCTTAGCCGTCCAGATACTTTCTGAGCGACTGATCGGTTCAACTCTCTTCCTACGGGCGGGAGGAACCCGAAGGCGGATACGCCGAAGGGCGGAGTCTCCTTCGGGGAGGTTAAACCGGCCCAGAACCCGTTTATACGGGTTCAAATAGGTTATTTTTTAGCCGAGCCTAATGGCTTGGGAATGCCCACGTTAAAAAGACCTTGTGCCGCATGACGCCCTCCTGGTGGGGGCTAAATATCTTAGCCGTCCAGATATTTTCTGAGCGACTGATCGGTTCAACTCTCTGTCTCCGGAGAGAGAGGAACCCGAAGGAGGCTACGCCGAAGTGCGATGTCTCCTTCGGGGAGGTCCAACCGGCCTTTAACCCGTTTATACGGGTTTAAATGGGCTATTATTGGCCGAGCCTAATGGCTCGGTAATGCCCACGTTAAAAAAGGCCTTGTGCCGCATGACGCCTTCGTTGGGGGGTGGCTAAATATCTTAGCCGTCCAGATAATTTCTGAGCGACTGATCGGTTCAACTCTCTTCCTACGGCTGGGGGGAACCCGAAGGAGGCTACGCCGAAGGGCGGAGTCCTCTTTCGGGGAGGTAAACCCGGCCCTGAACCCGTTTATACGGGTTCAAATGGGCTATTTTTTGGCCGAGCCTAATGGGTCGGGAATGCCCACGTTAAAAAGGCCTTGCGCCGCATGACGCCTTCGTTGGGGGGTGGCTAAATATCTTAGCCGTCCAGATAATTTCTGAGAGACTGATCGGTTCAACTCTCTTCCTACGGCTGGGAGGAACCCGAAGGAGGCTACGCCGAAGGGCGGAGTCTCCTTCGGGGAGGTAAACCCGGCCCTGAACCCGTTTATACGGGTTCAAATGGGCTATTTTTTGGCCGAGCCTAATGGCTCGGGAATGCCCACGTTAAAAAGGCCTTGTGCCACATGACACCCTCCTGGTGGGGGCTAAATATCTTAGCCGTCCAGATACTTTCTGAGCGACTGCTCGGTTCAACACTCTGTCTCCGGAGAGAGAACCCGAAGGAGGCTACGCCGAAGTGCGATGTCTCCTTCGGGAGGTAAACTTCGGCCCTGAACCCGTTTATACGGGTTCAAATGGGTTATTTTTTTGCCGAGCCTAATGGCTCGGAAATGCCCACGTTAAAAAGGCCTTGTTCCACATGACACCCTCGTGGGTGGGGGGGTTGGGGGGCTAAATATCTTAGCCGTCTTGATACTTTCTGAGCGACTGATCGGTTCAACTCTCTTCCTACGGGCGGGAGGAACCCGAAGGCGGATACGCCGAAGGGCGGAGTCTCCTTCGGGGAGGTTAAACCGGCCCAGAACCCGTTTATACGGGTCCAAATGGGCTATTTTTTGGCAGAGCTTAATGGCTAGGGAATGCCCACGTTAAAAAGGCCTTGTGCCACATGACACCCTCGTGGGGGGGGTGGCTAAATATCTTAGCCGTCCAGATATTTTCTGAGCGACTGATCGGTTCAACTCTCTTGCTACGGGCGGGAGGAACCCGAAGGAGGCTGCGCCGAATGGCGGAGTCACTTTCGGGGAGGTAAAACCGGCCCAAAACCCGTTTATACGGGTTCAAATAGGCTATTTTTTGGCCTAGCCTAATGGCTTGGGAATGCCCACGTTAAAAAGACCTTGTGCCGCATGACGCCCTCCTGGTGGGGGCTAAATATCTTAGCCGTCCAGATACTTTCTGAGCGACTGCTCGGTTCAACACTCTGTCTCCGGAGAGAGAGGAACCCGAAGAGGCTACGCCGAAGTGCGATGTCTCCTTCGGGGAGGTCAAACCGGCCCCGAACCCGTTTATACGGGTTCAAATGGGCTATTTTTTGGCCGAGCCTAATGGCTCGGGAATGCCCACGTTAAAAAGGCCTTGTGCCACATGACACCCTCGTGGGGGGGTTAGCTAAATATCTTAGCCGTCCAGATATTTTCTGAGCGACTGATCGGTTCAACTCTCTTCCTACAGGCGGGAGGAACCCGAAGGAGGCTACGCCGAAGGGCGAAGTCTCCTTCGGGAGGTAAAACCGGCCCTGAACCCGTTTATACGGGTTCAAATGGGCTATTTTTTGGCCGAGCCTAATGGCTCGGGAATGCCCACGTTAAAAAAGCCTTGTGCTGCATGACGACCTCGTAGGGGGTTTGGCTAAATATCTTAGCCGTCCAGATACTTTCTGAGCGACAGATCGGTTCAACTCTCTTCCTACGTGCGGGAGGAACCCGAAGGAGGCTACGCCGAAGGGCGAAGTCTCCTTCGGGGAGGTAAAATCGGCCCTGAACCCGTTTATACGGGTTCAAATTAGCTATTTTTTGGCCGAGCCTAATGGCTCGGGAATGCCCACGTTAATAAAGCCTTGTGCCGCATCACGCCCTCGTGGGCGGTGGCTAAACATCTTAGCCGTCTATATACTTTCTGAGCGACTGATCGGTTCAACTCTTTGTCTCCGGACAGAGGAACCCGAAGGAGGCTACGCCGAAGGGCGAAGTCTCCTTCGGGAGGTCAAACTCGCCCCTGAACCCGTTTATACTGGTTCAAATGGGCTATTTTTTTGCCGAGCCTAATGGCTCGGGAATGTCCACGTTAAAAAGGCCTTGTTCCACATGACACCCTCGTGGGTGGGGGGGGTTGGGGGGGCTAAATATCTTAGCCGTCCAGATACTTTCTGAGCGACTGATCGGTTCAACTCTCTTCCTACGGGCGGGAGGAACCCGAAGGAGGATACGCCGAAGGGCGGAGTCTCCTTCGGGGAGGTTAAACCGGCCCTGAACCCGTTTATACGGGTTCAAATGGGCTATTTTTTGGCCGAGCCTAATGGTTCGGGAATGCCCACATTAAAAAGGCCTTGTGCCGCATGACGCACTCGTGGTGGGGGTGGCTAAATATCTTAGCAGCCCAGATACTTTCTGAGCGACTGATCGGTTCAACTCTCTTCCTACGGGCGAGAGGAACCCGAAGGAGGCTACGCCGAAGGGCGGAGTCTCCTTCGGGGAGGTTAAACCGGCCCTGAACCCGTTTATACGGGTTCAAATGGGCTATTTTTTGGCCGAGCCTAATGGCTCGGGAATGCCCACGTTAAAAAGGCCTTGTGCCACATTACACCCTCGTGGGTGGGTGGCTGAATATCTTAGCAGTCCAGATAAGCTTACCCGGTACATACCGTTGGACTATAGACTTTGGATATTGTTTCGTACTAACCAACCTTCGTTCTACTAATCACTCTATTGTTAATTGCTTTTATGAATATACCAGTATTTTCCTCTACAACTGTGTTTGTCTTGATTCATACACCGACACGCGGGAAACTCACAACATCTCAACAGACAGCAAGTTTGTCTCGACTGAGTAGTTAGTTTGGTCCTTATTTGGGTGCTTCACACCTTCGGCCTTGTTACGCTTAAGAAAATCTCACTTTGACGTTGTGCAATGGTTAGCGAGTTTTTGTCGCTATATCAGTTATGACTGAAAAGTTAGTTCGGTCCTCACTAGTTGACCCAAAATTTTGGCTTTGCGCCGCATTTAAGTTACGCTTAGAACATCACCACATATATAAGTTCAATTGATACCATTTCGTCTCAAAGTAAATCCAACATTAGTAGACACTTCCCTCGCTTATTCGAAATTGTTTCCATCACTATTTGTTGTCGAGCGTTCCCAGACCATTAATATTAATTAATTCTCAGACCATTAATTTTAGTTCCCAAACGATTAATATTAATCCCAATCAGATCTTGGTTGATGTATATGAGTTTAATTTCGAAATTCACATTGATTCAATTACACTTTAAAAACATACACACATTAAAACCTTTCCCTCGTTAACGGAAATAACTTAAAAGAAATTTAGTTTTTGAGCGTTCAGTGACTATTAATATTAAATTTAATTAAATCTTTATTCATACATGTTTGATCTCAATACTTCGATGGATGTCATTTTGCTAAAAATGATAACAAAAAGGCACATTATTACCAGTTTTCTTCGTTTTCCGGAATGGTTTCAATTGAAGAATTGAGTGCTATTAGTTCTCGAGCGTTCCCAGACCACAAAAGAATCTTCTTTTATATGTCTCCTATGTAAAAATTTGTTATTCTTCTATAGATGATGAGCACAGCTGGAAAAATCGACTAAGTTGTTACATTTTCTACAATTCTTTAAAAAGCACTGAAAATATTCCTCAACTTATTTACCCTTTTAAGAATAAAGTCATATCTTTGTGTAACTTTTGTAGAATTTTTAGCTGGAAATTGCATGAATGGTTGCTTGGTGTCCTTAGATGTTTAAATTCAACTTCTTTGATTTTTCGCCATTTCGCCTTACGAAAAGTTTTCTAGGAATACTTAAGTTTCGGATAGTGAGAATCTGTATTTGGACTGATCTTCTTATAGTATCGAATTGCTACAGAAAATGACCCAAGAATTTCTGAAATAAATATTGTAAAAAAAATTTTTTAGATATATAGTGATTTTCTAAGTGCGGCTTAAATGTAGCACAAGTCCGTAAGTATGAGGCACCCAGTAAGGATCAATATCACTACTCAGTCGTAATTGAACTAGCATGACAAGCTTTCTAACCATTACACCGCGTCGAGGTGCCCATATAGTGATTTTCCAAGCGTAGCTTAGATGTGGCACAAGGCCGAAAGTAGGGGGCGCCCAGTGAGGATTGAACTCACTACTCAGTCGTAATTGTATAGCGAGACAACTATTTCTAACCATTACACAGCCTAGAGGTGCCCAAAGCGTAGCTTAGATGTGGCGCAAGGCCGAAAATATGGGCAGCTAGTGAGGATCGTGCTCACTACTCAGTCGTAATTGTTCTAGCGGGACAAGCTTGTTAACCATTACACCGCCTCGAGGTGCCCCAATCTTAAGATATATACAGGTGTTAGGATAAACAGAAAACGACACCAATCATAAAAATAATAGGCATTTTGTGTTCTCATTGCTGTTTTTAGTTTCACCGAAATTGAATTACGAACAGGTTTTTCGACCATATTCCAATAGGGTTTTTTTTTGTCTTCTCTATTTTCGCCGTCTGCTGCAGTCAATCTATCACAATTTTCTGAATTAATTTAACATTTTTCTTTTATCGCTCTATTTATCAGACTCACTCTTTCTTCCTCCCACTCTCTCAATGCTTTATGTCTATTTTAATCGTTTTCAATTTTTCAGTCGTACGTATCTCCGCCCATACACTCCACTTTCTCCAAACAAGACATTTTAGTGTTGAGACAATTTTCAGTTTTCGCTTCTCTTCACTGGATAAAAGCGATGAAGTCGATAAAAAGAAAAAAAATGAAAGAGAGAAATCGCAATTGTATGAAAACTTCCAAAGAATTGGAAAGTAATGCAGAAAATGACAAAGATGAACACACTGGAACACTGATTAAAAATAATTTATATGGAACGTGCGTGCATGGAAGAATTTTGTTTACTAAAAGGATTGTCTTCGGGTCCCGAAAATTAAGAAACTGATACCCGTAGATAAAGGGTATCTTATCGAAAACTAAAGAGATTAAGGAGAAAACAGATTATCACAAAAGAATCATTGAGTGGATGAGGCAGAGAATGGGTTTAATTAAGAGAAATCTAAATAGACAGGAAGCGGAAGTGAGTGTGAAATACAGAATAGAGAACGTATGGACAGGGAATGAAAAATTGAATGCAAAAGAAAAGAAAATGCAAGACACAAGATGACTAAAAACTTGGCGTGTGTAGAGATATAATCTGGGAACGTTGGGGTGGGGAATGCGACGATAAAGACAGGAACAAGATAGAAAAACGGAAGTCAGTGAGAAATGAAAGCGAGTAAAAAAAAATCCAATAGCATAATTCCCTGCCCCCAGAAAATGTATTCCTTCCACACAAACTCGAATGTAAGCTTCCTGTTGCTTAATGGTAAAGGGATTAACAAAGAAATATAGGTTCGATTCCTGTGGAGAGGTACATTTTTCTTCATAAGACTTCTGGTATTTAAACCAATATAAATTTCGATGTTTAAAAAACAATGGTGTCTGCTAAAAGATATTACTCATTAAACATCACTTTACAATAATGAGAAATAATGTCGAATTCTAAAACATATATTAATTGCTTTAAAAGTTACTTTGTTTACTTTCCGGCTACGAAAATTAACGTCGCAGACAGAGACATTTAAAGGTTGCGAAGAAATATGTACATTTTCTTAAATAGCATAATTGAGCTTCGTTTTATTTTAAGGGCCTCGTGCAGCCAAATGGTAAAGCATTCCTACCTTGAATGTAGTTGCTCAGATTAAAAAGAAAATGTCAGTTCGATTACTGATAAAATTTCTTTTAAATAAAACTTTGGATTTTTAGGCTTAGATTTTTATTATAAAAAAAAATTTGAAAAAAAAAAAACAACCCCAAATCAACAAACGCCCAGTTTTATGTTTATATTAATGGGAAAATAACAAATCCATTAATTGCTTCAGATCTGTCTATCTCTCTCTTTCCCCTTCTCTTTATATATATATATATATATATATATATAATTATATAAACGTTATTTTTAGAGGATATCCTATTTGACCAACAATTCCCCTACAATGCATATTTTATAAAAAATAACTAAGACATTACTGATAACAAGATCTTAGTCGTATTTATATTGTGTACAAACAACGAAACATCCTTTTTGGGTATAGTATGTAGGAATTGTTCAAATGAATGTTGTAATCTATTCGCCATTTTCCTTGATATGGGTTGTGCTATTGTAAATGGTGTTTAGCTAATAAATCGGCATTATTTTAATCCCCGAACATGGCCAGTGCATTATGGCTGCGTTTGTAGTCATTTTATTTATGTTGTTTGTAGCTGAAGTTGTTCTTTTTGTTGTTGCGTCTTGATGATTTGGACTTCTATTTTATTTTTAGACTTTTTTTTTTTTTTACAGTTTGTGTTGTCTATCATATTTGTAATTTTGACGAGTATGTTTGCATATCGTAGTCGAGGTATTTTCATGCTAGTTCAAATAGGTTCCTAATGAGCAATCGTCCGAGATATGTAAGCCATCTTCATAAAAAAATCATATTATATACGGCGTCATTAATCATGAGTTTTTTTTTTTTGCCAGGAATACAGTACCCTTGGTGGAATTTGAAATTTTATATAATGTCGGTCTCGAGTAGTTGGGTGTTTGCTGCCGAGTTTTGCCGATGATAAACGATATATATCCTAAGTTTCACTTCCTTTATTCATTATTACTATTTTGACTGTAACTCTCTACCTTCGCAGGCTCTTGAGCTTTGTATTAGGTGAAAATTAGTGTTAAAAGAGAATCGCTTACACAGACAAGAATTAAGTTCGTTGTCTCTCATCTAAACTGACACTCGCCAAAGCAGCGAGAAAACATTCTTCACAAATAGAAACAAATTCGGAAAACATCTCACGAGAAGACCTAGACGTTGTTTCATAATTTATCTTGTTAATTTTTCTTTTTTTGAAATCAATAAAATATATCAAATGTTAATCTCTGTGCTAAGACAAGAAAATGTAGTAGTTTGTATCAAATGTTGCTCATATTTGTGTGTTTATTTTGGTGACATTCCTCGGCGAAGCGTTGGATTTTTTTCTTTTACAAAAATAAAATCAGCCTTCTTTAGACTTTGCAAACCAATCCTACCTTTATTTAGTATACTGTGCAAGCTGTTTTCGTTGCCAAAGCAAATAAAATAGTTTAGGTTGAACCCGAACCAAAATTCTAAAAACAAGTCAAATATATAATTTTTTTTCTTTATTCACCAGTTGATATATCGTGTCTCTCGGCGACGGAAAAGAAAAATCAAGATGCTTTCTCTACAAATAGTTTAGAAGCCGAATATTAAAATATAAGGATACATTGTAAAATATTATTTTAACATATTAAAGCCCATTGTAAAATGCGGTATTAATTATAAAATTAAAAGAAGAAATCTGATGTTAATTATAGGTTCACAAAAAGCTGGTATAAATTATAAGTTTCTACCAATCATTGTATCAATAATGGCGAATTAATAGGTAATTTATTTGTATTAATGATAGGTTCTACCAATCATTCTACCAAGAATGGTACGGTGGGAATTAATGGCATATGTATTGATTGCATATTAATTATATAGTTTCCTACCTATCATTCTACCAATAATGATACGGTAGTAATTAATGGCATATGTGGTGATTCGGTATTAATTATAGCTTCCTAACTATCTGTTGTGGATTCCGAGATGAAATTCGGTCTTCAATGAATGACAAACACAGGAATGAAATATAACAAATAAATGTATTGACGTAATAATACAATTGGTAATACGGTTAGTAGATCCAGAAACGTGGTTAGTAGCAATAATAATATATATATATACAGTCTGGTAAATTCAGTCTTGAAGTAGGATTCATTAGAGTCTACGTGTTCGTAACTATGACTTCTACAAGCGGTTTACTCACACTATTACTCTACCTCCAACTCAATCACAATCTCTGCTCACTCTCTCACTCACTCTCTATTCTGACTGACTCTGGGTATTTAACGGCAGCAGTCCAAGTACACACTGGTCGAGTCCACTTGTATGAAAAAGGGGTGGACCCATAACACCATCATTCCACAAATAATAGTATGGTAGGAATTATTGACATATATATTGATTCGGCATCAATTATAGATTCCTACCTCTCATTCTACCAATAATGGTGTGATGGGAATTAACATATATATTGATTCGACATTAAGTATAGGTTCCTACCTATCATTCTACCGATAATGGTACGGTGGTAATTGATGGCATATATATTGATTCTGTATTAATTATAGGTTCGGTGGAAATTCATGGCATATGTATTGATTCGGTATTAATTATAGTTTCTTACTTATCATTTTACCAATAATGGTACGGTGATAATTAATGGCATATATATTCATTCGGTATAAACTATTGATTTCTACCTATCCTTTTACCAATAATGGTATGGTGGGTAATACTGGATTCTGTAATAATTCGGTATAAATTACAGATTTCTGCTTATCATTCTACCAATAATAAGACGGTTGGCATTAATAGTTAAAAAAAATAGTCTTTGACGACAGGAAATACGATATTTCTATTAGTGTACCCTGTTTATCAATCCCTAGAAGAACGTTATCAGAGAAGAAACTTACTTTGAACCTGAACAAACGCGCGTGTTATCAGTTAGTTTTGTAACGTTACTGAGTAATTTAAACGGTGATAAATGATAGAATTTTTCATCCCAAACAAAAAAAAAGAGTCCTTTCCAAACGCTATCTTGCAAATCCTTTCTTTACAGGATTTTGCAAAGGCGTTTACTTACACAACTTTTCTCTGCCAATATCATCTTCCAGATTTTCTTTCCATGTTCATTTGAAATTCCTCTCTGCACAACACTGTCGATAACCAGCGCCACCACATCCGCTTCAAATTACTCCTCGTAGGTCAATTCGGCTTCAACGACAACCTTAATGTAGTCGGGTAAATGATTTCCATCTTTATGTTTTGATTGATGAGGAAATTTGTGCCCAATATGCAATCCATCTCATTCTTATTCTTTGCTACCCTTTCTTCTCAGTAGATTCCATTCGGCAGCAAACAAACATCCCTGTTGAAATATTAGATTGAAATACATTGTAGGGCAGTGGAGGATCGATCGGCTAAGGGGGGAAGGTTTGATAAAACAAACCAATACGGAATACAACAAACCAAATAATTTCAAATACATTTTTGCATTTCAAAAAAGCGGACTCAGATATTTTCAATAACAATAATAAACAGTATGACCCATCAAAATTTCACGGTTTCATGTTTGAGTTTTGTAATGAAGCATAATTCTTAAGTCAATGATTGGTTTTTCGTTTCGCATCTATCTACTTCTTTGTGCTTTCGTATCTATCTATCTATCTATCTATCTATCTATCTATCTATCTATCTATCTATCTATCTATCTACTTCTTTGTTCATTTGCAATTATCTATCTATCTATCTATCTATCTATCTATCTCAGTATATTCATCTTTTACTGTCTCTGTCTCTCTGTTAGTTTTCGTGTACCTTTGTTCATATCTATCTATCTATCTATCTATCTATCTATCTATCTATCTATCTATCTATCTCAGTATATTAATCTTTTACTGTCTGTCTCTGTTAGTTTTCGTGTATCTATCTATCTATCTATCTATCTATCTATCTATCTATCTATCTATCTATCTATCTCAGTATATTAATCTTTTACTGTCTCTGTCTCTGTTAGTTTTCGTGTATCTATCTATCTATCTATCTCAGTATATTAATCTTTTACTGTCTCTGTCTCTGTTAGTTTTCGTGTATCTATCTATCTATCTATCTATCTATCTATCTATCTATCTATCTCAGTATATTAATCTTTTACTGTCTGTCTCTGTTAGTTTTCGTGTATCTATCTATCTATCTATCTATCTATCTATCTATCTATCTATCTATCTATCTCAGTATATTAATCTTTTACTGTCTCTGTCTCTGTTAGTTTTCGTGTATCTATCTATCTATCTATCTATCTATCTATCTATCTATCTATCTCAGTATATTAATCTTTTACTGTCTCTGTCTCTGTTAGTTTTCTTCTATCTATCTATCTATCTATCTATCTACTTCTTTCTGCATTTGTAATTATCTATCTATCTATCTATCTATCTATCTATCTATCTATCTATCTATCTATCTACTTCTTTGTTCTTTCGCATCTATCTATCTATCTATCTATCTATCTATCTATCTATCTATCTATCTATCTATTTCTTTGTGCATTTTCAATTGTCTGTATATCTATCTATCTATCTATCTATCTATCTATCTATCTATCTATCTACTTTGTGCATTTACAATTATCTATGTATCTATCTGTCTATTTCCACGGCAGAAGTAAAAGGAATATTCAGCCTAAATTTAGAAATCGCAATGGAACCATGCAATAGGAGTTAAAGGAATGGATGTTCAGATGTTGTCTATTGCTTCATTTTCTGTTAAGAAGAAGCCTTTGAAACATTAGAAAATGTCAGCTTTCATATATATTTACATATATATGTATGGATGTATGTATAAGTGTGTGAATATTTATATGAATAAAATATAAAATTTCATTTCGCAACCTGATTAATATTATAAAACTTCCGAAGACATAAAAAATGTCTACATTCTACATTTTTTTTATATCGCAGCACAAGACTATTCCTGCTTTTCGGTAAGATTAACATTATATCTGCTATATTATTCAGATATTGACACACTAGAAGGGCATTTTGTACGCACACATACACACACAAACACATTTACATTTATATATGATACTAGCAGGCTTCGCCCGATCACTATCGCTTCGCAAAGTAAGATATATTCACTACTTGAAATCTTTGAAACAAATTTTAAATGAACATTTCATTCATAAATTGCCTTGTTGTAGTTAAGGAAAGTTTTACAAATAGATGTCAACTTGTTGAAGGTTCAAGTAAAATGCAAATTTCAGACATTTTGTCTGTACTATATAAGACGATATTCCTAAACAGAACTATTTTTGATATGAAAATCAAAACAGTCCTTGAATAAAAGAACAGTAATGAAGGACATTTAATGAAATAAACTTTTTTAAAATCATAAGCAAATTAGTTAAACCCGAAGAGTGATATTGCCTAGAAGTAGATAATATATAATACAGATATTGAGCTTTTAACGTGTAAATCATTATAAAATACGGCTGAGGTTTTTTTTAATTGAGCTCCAATTTTCACATTTATTCATATAGATTCCGTAATATAAGTTTTACTTAATTAGCTATTATGTTTCTCTAACTCTTCATATGTTGAATGTATAACTAATTCTAATTTCTATTTTCCCATCTTTAAACTATATTAATTTTATCTTTATAAATTATCCCTAGTCTGTCACCCATGAAATAAAAATAATTGTTTGTATGGAAAGTAAGGACCTACGTACATCAAATTGTCTTTAAATTAAGTGGCAGCAGAAGAATTATCATTGAACTTTGAAAAGGTAAGCTTAAACATTAATTCAATACTTAAATGCAGCGATCAGTTTTGAGTTCTTCTGCAGTTTATAGATGCCTGTCGCATCTACTGCTCCTTGGATATTGTGATGATGGCTAAACCAAGAGTCCTCCACAGGAGTTAGCTAGGAGTTAGGACAGGGCGGCTTTTAAACTAGCTTAACATTTTTAGATAGCTGCAATTTTGGATAAAACGAAAAATAAGTATTACTCCACTTGAACCATGAAAGCAACGATAATGGCTAGTCTAATATATTAATATATATTTTTAAACTCGCATAATCTGGCAACCCTGAATCTGAGCTCAACGAAAATCGTTCCCTGCGCCTAACTTTTCTAGGGCTTTGGAATGAGCTATGAATCATTGAAATCGGACCAGGGGGAGCGGAGGAGTTGCTTGGACACACACACAAACACAGATATACTTTATATATAAGATGAATGTATGTATTTTACAAGAAATGTTCATATAATTCTCCCCTCTCTCTCTCTCTCTCTCTCGCTCTCACTCTCACACACACACATACATATACACACATATATATGTATAATAAAAATATAATCTAATATATGCTATATTTATTGGTAAATGTGCTCACTATCAGGGATAGCTCGTAAGAAAATTTAAAAGATATATTGAGAACTGCATGAAGCAGGCTGTCTCCGTTCGATGCTAACCTCAGTGTCCACTTTTATATGTATATGTATATATTTTAAAAGAAACTATGACAAAATAGAAACTTATTTTTCGTGTGACGCGTTTCATTCTTCAGGACAGTGGTCGGCAACCCCCGGTAGGCGAAGGATTATCATCCGGCTCGCCATCTTAACACCTTTGACACTAATTATCTAATTCGTATCGAATGCAGACACAATAGTTCACTTCAAGACATTTTAAAGATGTCTGGACACTGAGCTATTTTTTTTTCAGTGAGCACCTCGGAGGATGTGTTTTGCTTAATATGTGAAGAAATCATTGCCGTGAAAAAAGAAAAAAGTTTCAAATATTAAACACCTCTAAGAACCTCGGCTTGGTCATTGCAACAGTTTCACTGGATAAGCGCGAAAAGACAATGTTGCAAAATTTGAAAAATCATTTAAAAAAGCAGTCATCATTTTTCACTAGAAAGGTTGAAATAAATGGCCGCAACACTCTTTCTGAGTACGATGTGTCAAAACTAACTGCAGAAAGAATGAAACCTTTTACTGATGGAAACTTCTTCAAAGAATCATTTTTGAAGATAGCGGATTTTGTTTGTCTGTCAAAAAAGAAATTATTTTCTGCGATCAGCTCATCAGCAAGAACATTAACAAGACGAATTAAAGAGCTGGCAGCAGATGTCAGAATTGCCTTGAAGGGCATTTTAAAAAATCAGTAATATTATTTTATTGATATCGACGAAAACACAGACAGGAAGGATACTAGTAAACTTGCATTGTTTGTGAGGAGCTAACATCAACATTTGATATTATGGAAAAATGTGTACAGTTTCTTCCTATGAAGAACACTAGCACTGGAGTAGATATTTTTGAAAGCACGATAAAAGGGATTATTGAAATGAATCTTGATTTACCAAAGTTTACTGAAGTAACCACAGGTGAAGCAGCAGCGATGATTGGAGAGAAAAAGGGATTCATCGCATTGTTCCTCGATATTGATAAAAAAAAAAAAAAAACTAATGAAACTTCATTGCATTATTTATCAGGAAGAATTATTTGCAAAGTCACTTAATTTTAAGGACATCATGGCAGTGGTCGTTAAAACAGTGAATTTTATAATCTCAAGAGGCCATTTTCAAGAATTTTTAAAACAAACTGAAGTAATATTTTCAAATATTTGATGACTTAGCCGCTTTGAAATGCTGGGATGAGTTTATTCACTGAGAGAAGAGATTGTTATGTATTTAGACAGCAAATACCAAGATAATTTTTAATTTCGGGATCCACAGAGGATTGTTAAGTTAGTTTATTTAGTGGACACTAGCAGCATGACCCGGCGCTGCCTGTGCTTGATTCAAAAATAGTACGACTCATACAGCAATCGCTATCACTTGACTTAAAATATTTTTGCCCTTCCTTGACTTTAAAGGAGTGCCCTTTGCCGTGCTGATGTTGCTACATGCCTTACTTCTTGCCTATCTCACACTGCGAATTTTTTCTAAGCGCTATACTAAACAATAAATCTGTTACAAAAAAAGAACTAAACAAAATGAACACAAAACGATCAGCTTTAAAAAAGGACTCGTAACTGGAAAAACCGAATGAAGAAAAGAATGTTAACAACAAATACTTTTTCACACCCAACCCAGTTCTGCGGAATCAGAATCAACGTTGAGTTTAAGCAAGCGAATGAACCAATTGGAGTAAAGTGCCATGCAGATTTAAATTTTTCACACTTCTGACGAATGCAGCTATCGATTTTTTTTGCATGCTTACATGCTAGTTAACATTCGTGTCAGTCAGCTGTTGGCTCTCACGCTGGCCAATAGAATCTTCCTGCCTATTCGTGGCAGCCAGCTATAGGTTCTCACTCTGGCCAGTAGAAAATGGCCGCAAACTACATGAAAACTGCCGTAGAAGCATGAGAAAATCGATTATTTCCACTATCGATGGGAATTGAGAAATGCAATGTCGGTCTTGGCCTTTCCGCTAACTTGGAGCATGTGCATGTAAATTTTGGTGCAAATCCGTCGAAAATTGCGGCCGTGCATTCGTTACACACACACACACACACAAACACACACACACGCACACACACAAATACACACATCCTGCCTTTTATAGATATAGATTACGACTCACATGAATATATTGAATCTTGAGCTTCAAGGGAAAACAAGCGTGTATTTGAGATGTTTGGTCAAATTATAGATTTTGAAAGAAAACTTCACCTGTGGGAATCACAACTTCAGAAAAGAAACTACTCTCATTTTGAAAATCTCCAAAATCAAAAGATAGATATAATACCAGGCATGTTTGTGAGCTCTGTTCAGGATTTGAGAAGCGAGTTTTCTTTCAGCTTTACCGACTTCCGGCAATATAGACATCTCTTTTCAATTATTTGTTATTCCTTCCGAAACGGATGTGCAGCAAAAGAATATCTCTTGGAGTTAATCGACTTACAATGCGACGGGTTTTTTGAAATCGAAATTTCAGTTTGTATTCACTGCTTATTCTACAAGAAATATGTATTGCCAAGCGGAAAATATAAAAAACATCTTGAATAATGCGAAAATGATGACATCATTATTCGGAAGTATATATACTTGTGAATATTTTTAATCGAAAATAAAATATAATAAAGGTCGTTTAAGAACAAGGTTTCATGACGGCCACCTGGCTGCTGTTATGCTCCTGCCATTGACAAATATTTTATCTGATGTGGAGAACTTATCGAACACTGAGGAGAATCAAGTGTTTCATTAAATACTTTGCTATTTCTAACTGGATTTCATTTGTAGAAAAGAATTTTCATTTTTTACTTTTTGTTGATTGCGTTACTAGTTGTTTTTTTTTCTGTTATTCAGGTAGTAGAATAAGTCATTTTGTTTAAATTAAATTACATTGTTTTAATAACATGACCCTCCTACGAGGTAACTGCATAGCTGCCTGGATCTTTCTATCCAAAAGGTCGCCGACGCCTGCTTTAGGACATCTTCGGACAAAACGCGACACTCGAAAAAGTTTTTCACCTTCTCATATTTTTTCCCTAAAATTGTTCTTGGCGTATAAAAATTTATATTCCATTTTTACACCATATATATATATATATATATATATATATATATATATATATATATATATATATATATATATATATATACGATGAACAAAACATTTTTACCATTAATTTTAATATTATCAAGCTCCTAAATAATTCAACTCTTTACGTTCTAAATGAATTTTACCTTAGTAAAAGATTTCAAATTTTAGGTTTGTTTTAGATTAAATAATGACTGGTTCTTAAGTAACATATACACATGCTATCTGTATTGATAGATTTAATTGACCTTGATACGCAGTTTATACTGTCGAAAAAAAAAACTTTCGACACAGTAAAAGGGGGGGAAACCCAGAAGAGAGCAGCGACAGCCTGGCAAGGGTTGCAAAAGGAGTCCTCCTCTTGCGACCCGCTCCAACTAGGTCTAGTAACAGAGAAGAAAAAGAAGAAAGAATCCTTCAGCACGACAAATAATCAGTCACGCGTCGGCTGATAGAAAAAATAGGACCCGTCAGAATACAGAGGATGTTTTTTATAAGGAGGCTAACCACTTCCCACAATCCTCCTCCGACCAAGACCATAAATATCAGTTGGTCATTTGGTTCCAGTTTAGCTGGACACAATTCCCCCGAGGCTGAAGCAATCCGTCCGTAAGTAACCCCTTCTCTCTTCCTCTTTCCCTTTCTTCACAATACGCGAAACAGTGAAACTTATCGAAAGATTAGTCAACTTACCTTTAATTAATCTCTCTAATCTCTCTCTCTCTCTCTCTCTCTCTATATATATATATATATATATATATATATATATATATATATATTATATTCTGAATCCGACATATTTATTGTTTAAGACGCTATTTTTTAGCGATAACCGTGTTTGAAATAGACATCTTGTTTTTATTTTAAAGTGTGTGTATTACATTTTTCGGTCAGAGCATTCGAGAAAACTTAATAAAAGAAATGTGTTCTTATACTTAGAATCAGAAAGAGATAGATGGAATTTGTATGACATATAATGAGGAAAGTAGGCTTAGAAAATTTTACAATGACAAAGCAAGGGGA
Source organism: Acanthosepion pharaonis (assembly GCA_903632075.3). Classification (NCBI taxonomy): domain Eukaryota; kingdom Metazoa; phylum Mollusca; class Cephalopoda; order Sepiida; family Sepiidae; genus Acanthosepion; species Acanthosepion pharaonis. Next base: position 1,784,652 of record CAHIKZ030003402.1, on the reverse strand, counting down.
AAGCAGGAGATAACCCATGCCTAACGAGCTTGTGTAAATCGGTGGCAGAACAGAGTTTAGGGGCTATAACTAAAAGACAGGCTATAATAAGAACTGTGAAGGACAGGAAATTGTGGAAATACATGATCGCCCACGCCCTGAACGTACACGGCACATAACGGAATAATAATAATAATAATAATAATAATAATAATAATAAGAAGAAGAAGAAGAAGAAGAAGAAGAAGAAGAAGAAGAAGGATATAGATAGAAAGAGGGAGAAATAATAAGACTGTGTAACATTTTTGGTTAATCTTATATAATAATATTTTATTCCATTTTTGAAGTGGCTGTAAATATTTATTACTAAATATATATATATATAAATAATAGTTTGGCAGATGTGTATGTCTTTAAACAGAGTACACAACACACACACACACACACACACACATATATATATATATATATATATATATATATATATATATATATATATATATGCAAGTTAAAATTAGATTTTAGTCTGATGCTCCGTCATTTTCAAGGAGAATAATTAGAAACCATTCATGCCGCTTGCTTAAATCTTTGAGCTTGGTATTTCGACAATACTTCAGTTTATTCTCAACATCAGAGATTTTAAATGTCTTACGGTCTCATTACGTTCTCGTACGATCAACAAAGTTACGCAATGTCGAGCATGGTCAGTACCTAGATAGGTGACCGCTTAGGATCCCAGGTGCTGTAAGCTTGGATGTGCGTGTCGTGCAATGGATAATGGCTTGAAATTTTTAATCGGAGAGCCGAGTTCTTTATTTTCACTTACACGCAAATATTCTTGGGAAAAGTATGAATCCGCTTCTTCTCCTCTAAATATGGGTTAATTAGTAAGACATTCATTATTAGCTTTAAAAAAATCTTACAATCTAAAAAAAAATATTTTCTGGCTTTAAATAACACTCAAAGGGTTGCTTCATAGAAAACGAATAAATTAATAAAATCTTGAGCTATTTTATAACAAGCTTGCTTTTGTTTCTTTCTTCATTCTGGTGTTCTTATCCTCTTTCAATCATATTTTAGCCACGCCTTTGTAACGACCATCTATGAATGCTAGTTCTGTGAATTTCGTTTCGGAATCATTGTCAGGAGGAAAAGTAATAAAATAAAATAAAATAAAATAAAAAAATCCAACTGCGACGTTTTCCAGGTGTACTGGCCTGATTAATGAGAACCTAACTGATCTGATCATATCCTCAATTCCTGACGACATCTTCTACCTTGGCAGCTGAAATATGCCCTCTCAATTTCTCAGAAACTCTGATATGCTTCATCGTAAATTTCAATCACTCGTGTAGCGCTACACAGCTTTGTCTTCGTTAATATGACTGTTCTATGGAAAGCCGAGCATCTTCCGCACCAATGATCAGCGCTGTGTTCGTTGGCTCGATCATGTCTTGCAACAATCTGATGACCACACTACCAGAGACGTCTACCAGTTCTACCTGTCATCTGCAAACTGGCGACGACTTCGCGGCAGACGACACGGCCATTGGAAAGACGTTGTCTGCCAGGACCTTCTGTAGATTAATCTGACACTGGAGGAGGTTCAGCCGCTCTGCTTAAAGCGTGAGAGCTAGAGAGACAAGGTGGCTCTCGTGGGTTCAACACCTTCATGATATGAGATTTAGCAGCAGTATGGAAAGATTGTGCTGCGGATTCACGTTGGTCTCATCACTGTTTTGATTTCAGTTCTCCTAGACGGGTTACTCTACTAAAGCTTTATAGTCCTGTCCCCGACAAATATTTTACCGGAAAGGGATGTAATTCATAATATTCCTGGTGCCATAGTACGAAGTAAATACACCAGCCCCTGCCAAGAAATGAACGCGGTTCTAAAATCTGAGTTATTGATCAACGAATCCGATTAGATTATCAATACTATACCGACGTTCTTCACTTAACGACCGGGTTCCGTTCCAACGGGTTGGTCGCTAAACGAGCTGGTTGGTAAGAGAGAAATTCCACTTGACAGCTACTTCAGACATACACGGCGCGTAACGAGTCTATGCTAACAAGACTATGACAGATTTAATATCTCTTTTAGAACCATTTATTAAGAAAGCGAAACTAAAGCTGGGTTTTATTTTTTGAGATTTTGTAACTGGTGGTAAGTTCGGGGCTTCATTAGAAAAAGTAAGTCGCTCAGTGAGAAGTAACTCCAATTTGAGAAAGATATGGATTCCCTTTTATTGCTCCATATCAGATTGACAGTCATTTTGGCCATGTGTTTTGTCAGTGGCATATCAGGCTAAGCTGTTGACAAATTAGAGACTGAACAAATTATTACTTCTCTTCCTGTCTTACTAACGGCATCAAAACGCTGTTACCAAACTAAACGAATCTGACAGAGTAATTTAGTAAAAGAGATAAGGAAATTGAACATAGAATATGTTAAGGGGTACACCCCTTTTTCATACAAGTGGACTCGCCTAGTGTGTACTTGTACTGCTGCCGGTGAATACCCGTGAGTCATACAGGGATACAGTGAAAGAGTGAGAGTGAGAGAGAGAGGTAACCGCTTTGTAGGAGTCACAGTTGCGAGCACGTAGACTCAGAAGGAAGTCTTACTTCGATACTGAATTTCCCAGATTGTATATATATTATTATTGCTACTAACCGCATTTCTGGATATACTAACCGTATTACCAATTGTATTATTGCGTCAATACATTTATTTGCTATATTTCATTCCTGCGTTTTTCATTCATTTGAGACCGGATTTCATCTCGGAATCTACAACAGAATAGATTGTGCTGTGGATAGTTTTTCTTAGATGAATGATTTAAAATTGCTTTGAGCGAATGAAGCTTGTGGCTCATTAGCAACGACCATCCTTCTTCAAACATCGTGGACTGGTGCTATAAAATATCCACGTTTCTATGAAATCATATATTTGCATAAATTTGCATACGTTAGTGCCTACGCGTTTATTTGGTTCAGATTGCATTGTTCGTGCAAAGAGAATTTGGTCTTGTTCCTTAACTTTGCTTTTTGGAAACATCTGCAGAAAAGGACAAATAAGGTAGCTTCCTCTTTTTCATTTTAATTGCTTCTTTCTTCCTGTTCACATCATGTCGCAGTGTTCTTCATGAAGAACACCAACTTATTTTTTTATGTATAAATTTGCCTTGTATATTCTCCATCAACCCGTCCCTTTTCTCTCCCCACGTCTTTCTTTCTACTTCCTGTTTTATCTACTTCCTGTTTTATCTACTTCCTGTTTTATCCTGTTTTCTACTTCCTGTTTTATCGTCTGTTTTGTTTGTTTTTTTGTTTTTTTTTGTTTTCCTTCTTGCTAAATATTTTATTTTTCCCCTGTTTCAGTTTTCAAGTTTATTTTATTATTTCAGTTTTGATCTCCTCAGAAACTAAACTAAGTATTAAGAAACAAGAAAAATTCGTACAGAACAAAGAAAAAAGAGGTACACTGCTTTGTATTATCTAATCTCCTATATAACGATGAATGTTACTCAATATTTCCAAGGAGGTAGAAGAGACTTGAAGTGACAAAGATGTGATTGTATTGACGAAAGCTAAGAATAAAATGGAAAAACACGTGAGCAAAGAGGAAGTCTTAAATAAAATAGAAATAACAAACATACAATCAGAAAGAACCGAAATTTCTGGGATAAATAATGAGGAAAGCGGGTCCGGAAATTTTAACATTCACAGGAGCTATTAAAACCAAGAGAAACGGGGAGAAACAGTGAATGATATACTTAACGACTTTTTGCGAATGGATGACAGATCTGGAATAAAAAGGGATAGAGAAGATTAAAAGAATTCCCTAGTGAAACGAAGCAGAGAAAGTTATCTTAAGGAGAAGACTTACTGGCCACGCCCTGATGTGGCACGCCACATAAAAGAATAAGAATATGTTGTAATCAAGACTTTTTCAGTGCGTACGAATGTTTCGGAGCTTATTATTTGTTGTGGTACGATCCACCTAATTTACATAGTGGAGTACCGACCATATAAATATGGATTGGTACCGGGAAGACGAGGGGAAGTAACAAGAGATCCAATCCAGAGACTCTGCCCGACTGCGATTAAGTCAACCCATTCTACAGGAACCGTCTTCCCAAGAATATACCAAACTATCTGTAAATATTGTGTACCTTTTCCTTGTTTCAATACATTTTGTTTACGTACATTTTGTGTTGTATTACCATTATTCCATGCTTATCCAAGCTTCAACATTATTATTATTGTGGTTTTGATTATTATTATTATTATTATTAAAAATCGGTTTTATTATCTCTGTTGATGTATGAAACTACCATTCACCATGCATTGATGGTTTCTGCGTCCAACTGACTATATCTATACACGCGTGTGCGTTTCTGTGTGTGTGTGTGTGTCTGTAATGATTTTTTTAAAAAGTATTTCACCCTAAGTAAAGCGGGAGTGCCACTAGCACGCAAGGGGTTACGGAGAGTGAACGTAAGAGAAAAGAGGTGGTGAGATGAGGAAAGGATAAAAAGAAGAACTGCGATCAAAATGAAGACTTCAGAAGATGTCGATTGACATTACGTTAAAATTTTTTGAAGAGTATAGTTATAAAGGAAGCAAGTAAGAAGAAGAGAGTTTCACTGTCGGGAAGTACGTGAGAAGAAACTGTTGGAGTAGAAGAGGTGGTTACATTTAAAAAGGATGGGACCGAGATGCCAACCGAGTACCACGATTAAATTCAAGCAATCAGAGCACCAGCGAAAATAGAACAGTTGCCATGAAAATATTTGTAGAAAAGACAGAGAGAGGCCACATAACGCCGGTGAGAAAGAGACTGGAGTCAAAAATCGCAAGTCAAGACTGATTACATTACATATCTGTCTTTCGATTTTGTCGAGAACCCCGAGATGAACGGAAGGGGCACCAGACCATATATGATAATAGTATTCTATGCATGGATTAATAGTAGATGTGAAGGATGAATCTGTCTATATTTCTGAGATGAGGTATTATGTACAGCATTTACATTAGTCGGACTATTGTCCTCATCTTTGTCGCCATATTTGTCACAACGTTTCGGCCGTTGTACGCTCCGGCCTTCTTCAGGTGGTTGGAATTTCGAACTGAACCCTTTATTTCGATCACTGGGGTAGACTGTTCTAGTTCCACGTGCCATGTTTGATGGATGTCAGTTATCAGTTATCTCTCAAGGACACATGGCACAGTGGATAAAGGCGTTGGTTAGATCCAGTGACAGACCCAAAGAAGGTGAGTTCAATACCAGGTTAAGATAGTGAATAACTTTCAGAGGGAAAATTAGCAGGAGATAACTGATAACTGACATCCATCAAACATGGCACGTGGAATTAGAACAGTCTACCCCAGTGAGCGAAATAAAGGGTTCAGTTCGAAATTCCAACCACCTGAAGAAGGCCGGAGCGTACAACGGCCGAAACGTTGTGACAAATATGGCGACAAAGATGAGGACAATAGTCCGACTAATGTAAATGCTGTGAAGGATGAACTCAGACGAGAAAAAAAAAGTCTGGCGCGACACAAGAAACCAACTTTCCTCGCGGTAGATGCAGTTATTGATTCAATGTAGTTGTTCCACCTCAGGTCATTGGAAAACGTGAGACAAGGCGTAGTGAAACGCTCTCGTGAAGTTGAGAATCGACCATGTTGATAGGAGGCATCGAGGTTTCTCTCTGGTGGGTAAATGAAAAAAGTTTCGTTTTGAATGTATTCAAATTTACAAGCTATTTCCTGCCCCAGTCAACCACAGATTAGAGGTCATTTCAAAGACTATCGTCCAGGTTAACTTTGTCAGCGATGCCTGATTTGCAGTTGAAACAGGAGTAAATCGTAGTGTCGTCTGCGTAGATGCCTACTTGAAAACTGGTGACACCAGAAAGATCATTGGTGAAGATCAGAAACAGTGTAGGAGCCAGAATAGAGCCTTTAGTATAGGGTATGAGAGGAACTGGAAGAGAACTGGTTCAGGATGACCTTCCTTTTACGGTTTGACAGGAAGGATTCGATTAAATCAAATAATCTTCTTCTTATACCGTATCCCTGAAGCTTACGTAGAAGGCCGGCATGTCAAACCCTGTTAAACGCCTTGGAGATACCTAGAGCCAGAGCCGTTAGTATCAAGAGCTTGGTATACAAATTCGATTATGGCCGGAAGCACATCAGCGGTAGACCGAGCAAACCGGAAACCATATTGTTTGTCAGAGAGTAGGATCATGGGAGGTAAGGTGCTTAACCATTTCGGCATTGATTAAAACCTCGATGTCTTTGCCAAAGCGAACTAGGAGACTGATAGGACGGTGGTTAGATGGGTCAGAAGGGTCTCCAGGGTCTTGAAAACAGGGACAACGGAGAAGGACTTCCAACAGACTGGAAAGCAAGAATGAGCGAGGCAAAAGTGGTATAATTTGGAGAGAACTGGGGCCATCTCAGGAGCACATTTCTTTAGGACTCTAGCTGGTATCCCGTCACCACCACTTGCTTTATGAGAGTCTAATTTAGAGATGATGTCCAATAACACCGACGAGGTTATGCTCATCTCACTCAGTAGAGCCTCAGTTCTAGGGGGAAATCAAGTTAGGGTACTCCGTGCAAGTCGATTGTTGAGTCGGGTAAGAATGTGGATGTTAGGACTTCGAATTGATTGTATAGAGGAGTGATTGATGATTTGCTATTATTCAGTACCCTCTTGTAGTGACACCAATAACTTTTAGAACCAAACTTGTGAGATGCAGTACGTCATTTCATTTTGTCAGCAAACAGTAACTTTGCTTCATTGAGGACACGCTTGCATGCATTACGAGTAGAGACAAAGAGATGTCGTTCTGTACAGACAGAAGAAGTAGTTCCTATGGGCTATAGCGACTGAACAAGCAAGTGAGAACAAAGGAGATGGGCGTGATTTAACTTGGCATTTTCTTGCTGGGATGAAAGCCTCGATGTCTTTTACAGCGAAGACCTCATTTTTTAACGGGATGATGAAAAACCACATTCCAATGTACGTCGAGAAGGAAATAATAAAATAAGTCTCAGTCTGCGCATTGATAACAGAAAGATGTTCTGTTAGTAGGAGGTTCATAGCTGGAGGGGAATTGGAAATAAATTCTAACAGGCACTACAGAATGATCAGAGCTTCCAAGATGGCAGAGCTACGTAGCGCGACAAGAGTCAGTGATAGAGGTAAAACAGATACCGAGGAGGGAAGCGTTACCATCAGGGTTACCGAGGAAACGCGTAGAAAGTCAACCACTTACGAGAGGAATTGAGTGATTGAAAAGTTAAGGGTTTGGATGACAGTGAACTCAGTTACGGAATGTTTAAGCCACATGGTATGGTGGGCGTTAAAGTCACCCGATACGAATATGTTAGCAGACGGATGTAGAGCGATGGCCTTGTTTATATTATCGGAAATACTATTAGTACACAACAGTCTTGAGAGGAAGGGGAATTGTAGAGAAAGAAGAGGTAGCTTCCTGATTTGAGGAAAGATTGACGGAGACACATATACGAATGGCCTGGACATTCCAAAGAAAGTTCCCTAGCCAGCGGGAGATGATCACGGACTTAAACTCCCAGGACATTCATTGGATTTTAGCGTCCTTTCTAAGGAGAGGAAGGTAGCCGGGAATCAAGAACTCAGAGGAAAGGATTGACAAGTTAAGGTTAGTCCCGCAGAGAGCTAGTATATCAGGAGACTTTTCAAAGAGGAACGATTCTACACTGCAGAGTTTGGTACGATTATCACGGATGTTTGAAAAGGTAATGTTAAAAAGTTTAGGTGATTTTTGAGCTGGTTTAGGTTTAGATTTTTGATTGTTTATGCTCATGTTGAGTCATGTTGGTTAGGAAAAGGCGTAATCGGTTAATAATTATATGTGACATAGCAGAAAGGAATTGGTGCAGACTGCAAAATAATGTGGCCTCGAAGTTGCCCACCGGAGGTGCATGCAGGGATATTGCAATGCAAGAGATCCGATATAATGCAACTGTTGACCAGAGCAGCCTCACAAGGCGCTACGTAAGAGTTCGTGCTCCTATCTACCAGTCGGGAACAGCAACAAGAAACCTGCCAAGCTGGTGCCCTCAGTATGAAGAGACGTCGCTATCATCCACGCATATCACAAGAGATTCATGACAGCACTACTACTAAGACCAGAGAAAAGGAAATGATCCGGGAACTCCTTCCTAAAAAGGAAACAAGGGATCAGCCTCTACTCCTGTTCAAGAGAAGGGGGGGAGTATTGACCGAACGATAGGAAAGTCTATCTACTCCTACTAAAAAAAAACATACAAACAACAAAGAAACAAAAATCGATCAATAACGAGCCTGGCATCCAGAGAAATTATTATTTCCCTCAGAAAACTCAACTGGAGAGCCAAGTTGGGAGCCACCGTCGCAACGACACGAGTTATGTATGTATAGATAGAGCTAAAGGGTTAAAGGACACATTGGGAGAAGAAGAAGATATCGGGAAATGCTTGTACGTTCACTACACCCGCCCATATGGACTAGTAGGGTTGGGTACAGGAGAAGCTTATGATTCGAAGGTGGGGTATGGACAGGCAATCTGAAACTGAAATACTGTTTCAACTTAGTTTAAGTGACTCAGATATCGCATTCTAATGCTTAAAATAGTAAATTTAAAGAGCTCTTTAGAAAATATTGAAAACTATTTTACAATACACTCATAACAATATTCTAGAGAATTCTAGAAGAGCTTAAATTAAATCTAGAGTATTCCAGAATATTCCAGAAAGCCTCATACAGTATAAAAACAGTTTGAAATAAGTCACTTAAGTCAGTAACCAGATGAAAGGGTACAAACACACATCAGAACCACTCTCATAAGCAGGCAAGTCTACGAGAGAAATTGCAGAAATTCCTATAACCTCGCAATCATTAGTGACCATTATGATGGTGAACCAGGCCCAAAAGACTATAAAGGTTAGGAGAGGGGAAGAGATAGGGAAAGCGCTTCCCCTACGGACTCTGAATCGGGTGAGATTCGAAGAGGAACGAAGAAAACTTGTAGAGCAAACAGAAGGAATAGTGGACGAAGATATATTAGCACCGAATCAATTTAGAACCAGAGTAGGGGGTCTGCTGAGGGATAATCGAGATGTGGTAGCCCAGTCAGACAAGGAATTGGGCCAGACCCACACAGTCAAAATGAAAATCGACACCGGAGATCACCCCGCTGTGAAATTAAAACCCTACCGGACACCTATTTATAAAAGACCCCTTGTAGAAGAGGCAGTAGAAGAGATGTTGAAGCTGGAATGATCGAAAGATCGATCTCCCCTTAGAGCTTTCCAATAGTAATAGTGGGTAAGAAAGATGGCGGGCACCGTTTTTGTGTAGATTTTAGGAAATTGAATTCTATATCGAAGCCGTTGGCGGTTCCATTGCCACTAATAGATGACATATTGGCATTATTAGGAAGGCAAAGTACTTCTCTACGTTGGACTTGAGGTCCGGGTATTGGCAGGTAGCCCTTGATGAGGCTGACAAGGAGAAGGCCGCATTTGCGTGTCACCTAGGACTGTTTCAGTTCAGGGTGATGCCATTCGGTTTAGCTTAATGCCCCGGAATCTTCCAACAGCTAATGTCAATAGTGTTAGGAGGATACGAGAGATTTGCCATGGCATATTTGGACGATATCTTAATATTTTCGGAGACAGTAGAACAACACTTTTCCATCTAAAACAAGTGTTGGGAAGGTTAAAAAACACGGCTTAAAACTAAAATTGTCGAAGTGTCAGTTTCTGAAGGAGGAGACCAGATATTTGGGCTTTGTTGTAAACGGAGACGGTATTAAACCCGACATGGATAAGGTGAAAGTCATAAGGAAATGCCAGAACCTAAGACAGTGAGACAGGTAAGAGGTTTTATAGGAGCTATATTTTACTACAGACGCTTCGTCCCGGCATTTTCGAGAATTGCCATAGCACTAGTAGCCCTGACGAAGAAATACGCTAGGTTCAAGTGGACAGAGGACTGTCAACGGGTATTTGATACGTTAAAGGAACAGTTGACAGCCGTCCCACTGCTGACGTACCCAGACCTCAGCAAGCCCATGATGCCAGTGAGCAGTATGTAGGAGCAGTTCTTACCCAGCAATGTCCCGATAAAGAAGAACCAGTGCCAGGCATACCAGAGGAAGTACCGATATACTTCCTTTCTCATAAGTTCTCAGAGACACAACAGAGATGGCCAGTGGTGGAAAGAGAGGCATATGCCATCATGTATGCTCTCCAAAAACTGGACTATTACTTGAATGGTACGGTCTTTACTATAAAAACAGACCACAAGCCTCTGCAGTACCTATTGCAGGCAGAATGGACAAATAATAAGAAAATTCAACAGTGGGCACTTAAGTTAAGTGGCTACCACTGTAAGATAGAGTATTTGGCAGGGAAGGAAAACACGTGCGCAGATTTACTCTCAAGAATACCGAAACAACTGGAAGAAAGATCTGTAAAAGTAGAGCAGGGAGTAGATGATAAAGCCTATAGAATAGGAGTAATTAACTCTAATAAGCTAAAAGATCGCCCTATGTTAGAATCGGACGAAGAAGGGGACGCACAGATAATAACCGATCCCTACTGGACAGAAGGAATTGAGAAGGAGCAGGCAGACAGTGAAATAGCTGCCCTGAGAGAAAAGGTGAAGGCAGGAGAGACCACCAAGTATGCCATAATAGAGGAAAGGCTGTATTATCTCTCAGGCAGGGATGAGGAAGTCAAGCCCAAGTTGTATGTGCCCAAAAGTTTAAGACCAGAGATATTGGAACAGTGCCACGAGAGGTTGGGTCACATGGGAATTGATAGGACATGTGATCTAATAGGAAGGAAGTACTATTGGCCCAAACTGTACGGAGAGGTCACTAACTATGTTCGGAGCTGTGTAGTGTGCCAGTCGCAGAGCAGAAGGCAGGAAATGGCACCATTGGAGGAGACGGACGTGCCGAACTTCCCCTTCGAGAAAGTGAGTATGGATGTATCAGGACCATATGAGGAAACTGCACAAGGAAACAACTACATAGTAAGTTTTGTCGATTGGCTAACAAATTGGCCTGAGGCATTTTGTACCAGACAGAAGGCTAGAACTGGCCGGTTTGATAATAAGTGAAATCTTCCCTAGGTATGGCGCCCCTGTGCAATTGGTAACAGATAATGGCACGGAGAATATAAACAGCATTATGAGAGAAGTGCTGACAGGTTTGAATATAGAGCACGTAAAATCATCTCCATATCACCCCCAAGGAAATGCTAAAGTGGAAAGGTTTCATAGAACCTTGGGAGATGTATTGGCCAAGCTGGTCAGAGAGAACACTGGAAATTGGGACTTGTATTTGACGCAGGCTCTGGCGGCCGTGAGGTTTACGATAAACGAAACCTCCAGATTTTCTCCTTACTTCATGTTGTTTGGCAGAGACGTGGTCCTGCCTGTGGATAACCTATTGAAGCCCCGAAGAAAGTACATGGGAGAAGATCATCATCAGCTGTTTCTGGAACAACAACATAAAATATTTGTACAGGCCAGAAGAAGAATAAAGAGGGCCCAGAAGAAAAGAAATGAGAATGTGAATGCTGAAAGAAAGGTAGTAGAATTGAAGGTTGGAGACCCTGTCTACTATAAAATCCACCAGAGAGAAGGAAAGCTGGACCAAAGATGGGAACCGTACTACCGGATAGTAGAGCAGACGGGTCCAGTATCATATGTAATATGGGATCAAGTGGCAGGACGAGCAAGGAGGGTCCATGCCAATGATCTGAAGAAGGCTGAAATAGCTAACTTGGAAATGAACGAGCCGAGGCCTAAGAAGACAAGGACAAGGAAGGTGACTCTGGTTGAGCCGGAAGAAATGGAGACGGAGGAAGATTCCGAAGAAAATGAGGAGATAGATCGACTTGGCCAGATAGACGAAGCGATCCGAGTGACGGAGTTGGAACCTTCGGTGGGGATCAGCGATGTTCAGTTGTCGACTGAATCGGTGCAGAGTAGACCCTGTGAGGTCGCCACCGCACCCCCATGTCCAAAGAAAAGGAAGAGAAAGACGAGGAGATCCAATCAAGCAGTCGAGGGCTCTAAAAAGAGGCACCCTGAACAGGACGAAGGGCCCAGCGAGTGGGAGGAAGAGGATCAAATACCCCTTTCCCAGCTCAAGGAAAAGCTAAGGAACAGGAGATATCTAGACATAGAGTCAAGAGGTATTAAAGACGTCCAGGGCGAGGACTCTAAACAGAAGGAAGAATCAGGGGATGAAGAAGAGGACAAAACACCTCCTGGACAGGAATTAAACACAGAGGGAAGGTTAGAGGTTGAGCAGGGACCACCTCGGAAGATGAGATCAAGAAGGGTGAAGAACCCCAAATCTCAGTAGAACAAAGAAGGCTGTGCAGAATAGAAGCATTCGGTGTCGACAGATAACGACACAGGCTCATCCAAAAACCTGCTGGCTGACTGCGGTGGATGTGGATGGAAGGGATGGAGTCGCGACACAGGACGAGACAACACGACTGACGTCACAATTGGTGCTGTTTGGGGACGTCACAACTGGTGCCGTAGTAGATCAGGATAGAACGTCACAGTCGGCGAGGCGACCGGGGGACGACGTCACATATGTATACTACACCTCTAAAGAGAGGGGGTCGAATCGAGTCAAGCCGTTTCGGCCTGACGGTCGAACTCTCTGCCTCTGAGCAGAGAGGAACCCGGACGAGACTCCGCCGAAGGGTAGAGCCTCGTTCGGGGAGGTTGACCAACCCGATTCTATTTTTACAGTTTTTACGGGCATTTCTTGGCCGAGCCTACGGGCTCGGAAAACCCACGTAAAACTCGGCCTTGTACCACATCTTTCCCTCGTGGGGGGACAAGTAAATATCGAATCGAGTCGAGCCGATTGTAGCTCACTCCAAACCAGACTGACAGTCATACTAACACCTTCCACATCTTGTATTATTATTTCGTGTAATATACCTTCTTTATTTCTACTCTTGTGTTCGTGTTGTTCTTCCTTGGTCCTAACCTGCACCATAACACTTACTTTCCCACCGTGTCTTTTTTTATAAGTATTTTTATGGTAATTGATGATGAGTCTTTGGTACCTAGACTTTATGAATTTAAGCTCAGTACTAGATTGGCGGCACGGTCTCATCATTTTACGCTTAAAACAGCTAGATTTAAACGTAAGTTCTATACTAAGAGTTTCTTCTCTCGCACTTCTTGCCTGTGGAATTATCTCCCGGCTTTATGCTTTCCAGACAACTTTAATCTGCAAAAATTTAAATGCAATGTCACTTGCTATCTACTGTTTTCCTGATTGCTCTTTTCTCTTTCTCCTCTTTACTCATGTTTTTGTTCCTAATTCTCCCACACCCTGTAGCCTCTTGCCAGCTAATGGATGTGCTGCCTTGCTCGAGGTGACAAAGATTAAGAAAAAAAAACTAATCAGCACGTACTAGCTAAGTTCTATCACGGATAGTATGAAAATTGTAAAACGCTTATTAATGCATCCGGTTCTGCGATTGCAGAGCATCTGATAAATAATCCGACTAGTGCCTTGTTTTTTTTAGCAGAGAGCCTTTCACAATAGTCGGATTAAAACTTTGATTTGAGAGTCCTAGCCATCATTATATATATATATATATATATATATATATATATATATATATATATATATATATATATATATATATATATATATATAATCCCTTTAGTTACTGTCCATATCTATGTTTGGACTTTGATTGTTGTTTTGAAGAGGGTTTAGCACTTTTGTATTTATTTATCAATTTTTTTACCTCTTTTTTTCTGATATTATTCGATAATCACTTTACGCTTTTCTGGCTTCCTGCTTTACAGACAACTTTGATCTTCAAAACTTAAATGGAATGTCAGTCGTTATCTTCTGTTTTCTTCATTCTTGTTCTTTTATTATTCTCTCTCCTTAATAATGTTTTCTTTTGCTTATATCCTCTAGTACTCAGTAACCCCTTGTGTCTTTCTACTGTAAAATGATTTCTCTAACAACTGTGTATCCGAGAGTGATTCTAAAATCTAATTAAAATGAGTAAATAGCATTTTTTCCGAAATTCTCAGAATCATATCTTATATAATGACTATATTCTTCCTTTATGCGTCATATCCCTTCAGCATGTTGACGATCATGGCTCACTACTTATTTCTGTCTTTTGTAATCTTTGTAAAGTTTGTCTTTTTACAATAACTTCTAAACAGCTTTCTGCCGACGATTTACACAACCTTGTTAGGTAGGTTATGCATTGCTTTCGTCTGTCCCTATTGCCTTCGCCAGGCTTTGTAAGTGTCAAATTCGCCAAGCACTCTTTTCTCATTTTGTGGCCTAAAATTTCAACTGTTACTTTCTTATATTACGAATACATGTCGTTTTTGTTCCCATTTTACTTAAACCTTCGTTGTTGCTCACATGTTAAGTCAATAGTATTCTCAGCATCCTTCTGTAGAACCACATTTTCTGTCTCTTCTTCATCTGTATGAAGATCGTTCAACATTTAATCGTTAAAGCAAAGTTCAAATTCTGTCTTCTGTAATTTGTGCATATTTTGCACTAATGGCCTTAGAAAAAGCATGAATCTCGCTCTACCAATGATCAGTGTCAGTTGCTAATCTGATTTAGACCGCTGACCTATCCAGTATCACGAGAGACTAAATGACCACGTAACATCCATTGTGCAAAGACATTATCAATAGTCTTGGCGTAAACTCAATACTATTCAAATCTCTTTTATTTGCCGGGCTATCATTGCATAACTCGGGGTCTGCTGGATTCTGTTATGTAATAACATGCTTGAACAAATTCAAAACTCAGTTGACGTTAAAAATAAACGTTTTTTTTATGTAATGTATTTTAAACTAAATATATTTCAATAAGTTTAAATGATTTCACTTGCCTCAACACTCAGATCGCAAGATAAGTCTTTCAAACTTTTACTTCAATTTCTTTACCAGATAATTAGAGATAGATAGATAGATAGATAGACAGAAAATAAATATGCAGAGATAAATAGATAATGAATATACTGAGATAGATAGATAGATAGAAAATGAATATGCAGAGACAGATAGATAGATAGATAGATAGATAGATGAATATGAAAATGAATATGCAGAGATAAATAGATAAGAATATATAGATAGATAGATAGATAGAAAATGAATATGCAGAGATAAATAGATAATGAATATACTGAGATAGATAGATAGATAGATAGATAGATAGATATAGATAGATAGATATGCAGAGATAAATAGATAATGAATATACTGATAGATAGATAGATAGATAGATAGATAGATAGATAATGAATATGAGAGATAAATAGATAATGAATATACTGAGATAGATAGATAGATAGATAGATAGATAGATAGAGATAAAAGATAATGAATATACTGAGATAGATAGATGAATAGATAGATAATGAATATACTGAATATGCAAAAGATAAATAGATGAATATATAGATAGATAGATAGATAGATAGAAAATGAATATGCAGAGATAAATAGATAATGAATATACTGAGATAGATAGATAGATAGATATAGATAGAATATGAGAGATAAATAGATAATAGAGATAGATAGATAGATAGATAGAAAATGAATATGCAGAGATAAATAGATAATGAATATACTGAGATAGATAGATAGATAGATAGATAGATAGATAGATAGATATATAG
Source organism: Acanthosepion pharaonis (assembly GCA_903632075.3). Taxonomy (NCBI): domain Eukaryota; kingdom Metazoa; phylum Mollusca; class Cephalopoda; order Sepiida; family Sepiidae; genus Acanthosepion; species Acanthosepion pharaonis. The sequence goes on along the minus strand of CAHIKZ030003402.1, from coordinate 1,768,899 downwards.
ATAGATAGATAGAAAATGAATATGCAGAGATAAATAGATAATGAATATACTGAGATAGATAGATAGATAGATAGATAGATAGATAGATAGATGAATATGCAGAGATAAATAGATAATGAATATACTGAGATAGATAGATAGATAGATAGATAGAATATGAGAGATAAATAGATAATGAATATACTGAGATAGATAGATAGATAGATAGAAAATGAATTTGCAGAGATAAATAGATAATGAATATACTGAGATAGATAGATAGATAGATAGATAGATAGATAGATAGATAGATAGAAAATGAATTTTCAGAGATAAATAGATAATGAATATACTGAGATAGATAGATAGAAAGATAAAATGAATTTGAGATAAATGAAATAATATACTGAGATAGATAGATAGATAGATAGATAGATAGATAGATAGATAGATAGATAGAAAATGAATATGCAGAGATAAATAGATAATAATATACTAGATAGATAGATAGATAGATAGATAGATAGATAGATAGATAGACAGATAGAGAGAGAGAGAGAGAGAGAGAGAGAGAGAGAGATTAGGCGACTGAAAAGATTAGCCATTTTTAAATTAAAACTACCGCTTTCACAAAAGGTGACGCTGTGAATTTTTGCACACGCCTAATATAAATGGAGCGGAGTGGCATAGATAAAAAGGAATACTGTTATTTTCTTTACGGAAGTCCGATCAACATGCAGAAATTTGGTCAAACAACCGAACTACAAAATTTATTTTGTAATTACTTCCTTTCAGCACCCATTCGAAGAAAATATTCGTCTTTAACCTTCTTTTTATGTGTCATGTCCTTTCAGGACGTAGGCGTCCCTGGCTCTGCACCTCCCTTTATTCTGTCATCCACTTGCTAGGTATGTCATGCGTTGTTTTCCTTTGTCTCTCTTTCCCTCTATTCGACCTGTGAATATCAGATTTTCCAGGCCCTCCTTCCTCATTATGTCTCTCAGACACTTCATCTGCCTCTTCCTGATGTTAAATATAAGCGTCCTTGCTTGCATCCTTTCTAAGACCCATTCCTTGCTCACACGCTCGGTCCATGATATCCTTAGCATCCTTCTGTAGAACCACATCTCCGTCTCCTCGAGTCTCTTCTTCATCTTGAGGAAATCATCCAACATTCGCTGCCGTAAAAAAGGACAGATGTCACATAACAGCTCAGTATTCTTTTCTTTGTTACCAAAGAAATCCTCCTGTCTCGCAATACTCTGCCCAGCTTTTGGATTGTGTCTTTGACCATCCTAATATGTCTATGGATCTCAGTGTCGCACTTTCCGTCCTCTGTCAAAACACTTCGCGGATATTTAAACATCCGCATCCGCTTGAGTCTAGTGTCCCCGACCTGCAAATTGCATGTCGGACTCGTCCTTTTACTGATGGCCATAATTCTGTTTTCTTTAATCTAAAGGGTTCTTACTAAAGAATTGACTTCGTGTTGCTATAATAGGCCAGCGATCATACTATCTAGCAATTTGGTTAACCCTATACCCATTGGGTAGAATCCACACGTCCACCTTTTCTGCTCGTTATCACCTTTCGTTCAAGTACACGCTTGGGTTGGTAGGTCGGCTTGTCGCCAAACAAAGGAGATTCCGGCGAACTCCATTGGAAAATACAACTCAAGTGAAGCGGATATATCGACTGAGTCTTGCTCGCTTTATCAATGGATTGGCATCGGCATACACCTTGGCCAACTCGCTCTCTTCCGGTTGCTTACCCTCAGGTAATTGAGACTGGTAAAATCTTGGCGCAATCTTCTCTCTTGATTGCACCTAACCCACACCCCAACTCGTTCCTAGCACTTTAATCACCGTCCTTTTCGCTGCCAGATTTAATTTTTCGCTTTTTGATTTCACAAATATATACTTCTCATCAGTTAAATATTTTTAACTTATCAGAATCGGGAAATATAAGAAATCTACGAGAAAGTAACAAAATTCATTTCGATTCTCAGTTATCTCACTTACTGTTCACACAAAATGTGAATGTTATTCTTCAACATATGAGAACAATTTCTGTGATCCCTGAGAAATTTCCTGTTTCTTCTTGGAGTCCAGAACATTAGCCACTCTAGGAAACAGAAGCGTTACATTAGTGGGTGTGTTAGGCAATATGTAATAATAAATATAGTGAAAACGACAGAAAAAATTATTACCCGGCGTTTAGGTGAAAAAAAGATCTTGTTAAAGATGTTGTGTGTGTATGTCACCACGAAATGTATCCTTTCCGGTTACATTTTTAATGTATTAGACATCCGACAACATTCATATTTCTCTCGCTTAAACCGTCTTCAACTCACCTCTCTAAAACTTCTCTCTGTTAAGTTTTCCTCTCCCACCTTCTCTAGTCTGTTACTCCTCTCTTTAGCTCTAACATTCGTCCGACTATCTCATACTTACACTCTCTCTAAATTCTATTTTTATTTCCGGAGTTGTTTTTTCTGTTTTCTTTTTTTTGAATTTGTAGGTCTGATGAATTGATCGTATTTGCGATTCCAATGGAATAAATTATGACCATGGAATATTAGTGTTTACGCCTTTTATTTATATATATATATATATATATATATATATATATATATATATATATATATATATGTATGTTTGTGTACGTGTGTGTGTGATGTGTATGAAATATATATATATATATATATATATATATATATATATATATATATAAATATATTCTGTTTTTTTTTTTTTAAGTATTTCTTACGGTAATTCCTGACCTTTAATAATCCCTTCTGACAATTGTGTCGCCTGCATTATTCAACCAGGAAGATCTGAATTGCATTTAAAGTTCTGACTGTTCACCGGAACTCGATTTCTCATACCTTGTTCTAAGTGTGAATACACAACTCGTTCAGGAACGAGGTAAGCCAATATTTCTTCTTGATAATTATCGCTACAAAAGGCTAAAAATTGCGACAAAGTCTGTTTTCCGCCAGACATCCGATTAAGGAGTATATTCCTAACTAGATAGTTAAAAATCTGATTTTTTTTTTAATCTGGAATCGACTGCTGATTGAAATACAGACTTATCTTAGCCACAAGGCAAGAACAACTATGTAAACACGCGTTGCATCATAAATCCTAATTTTAATCAGACTGTCTGAATTCACGCGCTCTGTCTCTTTAGACAATCGTGTTATGATATTATAACTGACGATCATTATATTTTCCCCGAAATAGAAGCTTTTATTTATTAGCCAATGAAAGAGAGACTATCTCAAAGTTAATGAAATCGGGTGTTTATTGTCTCTACAGTGGCATGTAAATTAAAAGATATCGCCGCTTTTTGTCTTGGCAAATCCGTTATTTTGCAATGATAATTAAAGACAATGTCTTGCATTGAATTTTGACCCAGGTGCAGAAAAAGGTATTCTTAGTATCTGCGTTGTAAGTTTAGTAACAATCAATGAGCGGGCATTGAAATAAATTAAATTACAATCAAACCTGAACCATTTCGTAACATAAAAAGGTTGGCCATGACTGATCTGAAAAATAAATAGTTACACGTTATGTGGAAGAAGCATGTTAATCAAAAAGAATATGGCGGAAGATGATTTTTTTAAATCTGTTAATTGTGACGATAGAAACACTAACATTAATAAAATAAAGATTTCTTCATAAAAATGATTAATATTACTATGTTAAACTGTTACGATTTTTTTAAGGCAATTCATCCCTAGCAAAGCGGCAGTGTCACTCGCACGCAAAGGATTATAGAGTATTGAGAACAAGAACAATGAAGCGAGTTTGAGGTAAGGACACAGAGGAGGACGGGGAACAAACTCAGGGTTTCAGATGTCGATTGATATTACACTTAAATATTTGAAGATTATAATCATCGAGGAAGCAAGTAAGGGGAAGGGAGTTCCACAGGCGGGAAGTGCCGGAGAAGAAGCGGTTTAAGAAGAAACGATTACATTTAATCGTTTTAACAGTGAAAGGGTGAGACTGAGATGCCAGCCTGTCAGCACGACAGGATTTTCACGCGAAGACCACAATGACTGTATCGACAACTACAATAAGATAATTATTATGAATGAGGGAGTAACGAAAGACGTTTGTTGTAGCTGTCCTTCACTTAAACTGAGCTTAGTTTGGCACATGGCCACAAATATTGAGCACACTGTGAGGATCTAATTACCAAGCACACTCACAAGAATAGTACACTAACCATTGCTCAACTGAAAGCACCATTATTTATAATACTACGCGCACTTTTATAAATTTTAGAAAGAGACTTAATATCTTAACTCGAGCTTAATAAGGATCGAACTCATTTCTCCATCTTAAGCCAGACTAGCGTGTGCAGCATTAGCATAAATGAGAATATGCCGATGATAATAGGGATCATAACATTAATATTGAAATCGAAGTCTACAGTAAAGTATTAGTAGCGCATATAATTCAGTAGTTTGGTGTCAAGGCTTCTTAAGTGTCCTCTTTAATCCATTAAAAAAATGGCTATTCCCCTTTGTGAGGGACTTTATCAGGATAAATGTAGAGATATTATTTCGTACCTTGTACTTATAAGCGGAAGTAAAATCGTTATGTGTTCCCATTTTCAATTTAAGAAAATTCTAAAATATTCTTAAAGCCAATGAAAGTTAAACTACGAAGGAAGGTGAGTGATATAATTTATTACCTTATAAACCAAAAAGAAAAAAAAAAAAAAAAAAAACAGCAACAGAAATATTTGCTAGCTTTCGTTTGTTATTAGGTGATAAATTATATCTCTTAGCACCCTCTTTTCTAAACAAAAGTGATTTTCTTAAATTAAAAAAAAAATAATTGTTTCATAAATTTGATGTGTATTTCGGGACAGTTGGACGAAACTTTTTGAAACGTTTTCGGCCCGAAATCAAAATCAAAAATATATCAGCGCATCAGATTCGTTTGGGTTGAAGGTGGAAGTACGTTCTTAGACGGGTCGGGAACATTTAAGTATCTCTTTTCACTTGTGACATTATCTAAACTGGGCCTACGCAATTAAAAAAAATGCGAAGGGGCCACACTGATCAAAGAAAATCAGCCGAGGGCTACAAGAGTAAATTTTTATAGGAAATTACTGAATATGAGTGAATTGGAAACAGACATATATATAGAGAGTAGGCGATGGTGAGAAAATACGTTCTTCTTCTTTGTCTACGAAGAGTCAAAAGGGTTCATTTGATGCAAAATTGGTTGAATAAATTCGGCCTTCCACAAAACTGATTTTTTTTGTGCACGATCGCCGAATTTATTTTGATGAACACATTTTTTTTTTACTATTTTAAAAACTCATCACGGTTCAAACTGGATCGTTCGGCAGGCCGCCATTTGTACAGGCCTGATCTAAACTGAACTCCAAAATAAATAGAACTAAGAAGTATATTAAATATGGAGCTTAATGAATGGAGTATATATAATTTTAACTTGGGCACATCAACGCGGTATAATAGTTAATAAGCTTGTCTCTCTAGATAAATTACGAGTAATTATTTCGATATTTAGTTACTGTTCAATAATTGCTCAATATTCCAAAATATATGTTACGCATAGTAAATCACTATATTGTTCCGCTTTCAATGACTGCAACTTGAAAATTAAGTTTTTATCAGAAACAATACGAAAAATACTCTTAATTCAACAATAACTTTTATTAAACATAATGAAAGTATTTTTTATAAAAAAGCAGTCTCTTAAGACCTAGTAAAAATAATACAAGAGCAAACTGCAAAATACACAATATAAGCATTGAGTAAAATATTCTCTTTGAAAGTATTACTCTAAAAATATTTCAATAAGTTTTTTAGTAAGAAGAATAAGTTCTTTGTTTGAAGCATGGAGAAGTATGCTAAGTTCCGAGTTATTAATGAGCGTGACTAATAGAATATTTGTTTTGTTCTTTGTTGAATAAGAAATTTCAAACGAAATGTTTAACTGCAGTAGGTTCTGTGAATGTAGAAAAAACTTAAAAGAATAGCCAGAAGTGACGTCTCGAAACTGGACTTTACTCTTTCCCAATCAAAAGTAAAAAGCTGCTTTTTGAACCCGACTCTGTTTTATACAATGAATGTGCTGGCGTAGCTGAAGATAAATGGCTCATTTGTCTTTCAGACACGATGAATTAATTTTTACCTTTCTTTTAAAAACTCAAATCGGTGATGTAAATCATTTACACAAACAAGAAACTTGGCAAAAATTTGTCGCATCAATATTTCACGTTGGCATGAGGATTTGAAAATTCTTGTAATAGTTAAAACTAGTATTACCCGTGAAAATTTCACACTTTTTTCTATTTGAATTTCTGATGAATCCTAATTCTTAATTTAATGAGGGAGTAAACTCTTATCTAGATTCTCAAATATAAAATATCTGTGAATATTCCGTTATTACATAGTTGAATATTTGAGTGTAATTAACAAAACAGTGCAGTAATAATCATAAGTACGAATGCAGAGCATTATTAAAGAAGTAAGAGGGTACATGAGAAATGATTCAAAATAGACAAAGTTTTCCAGAAGCAGACATTAAACGCATGAGAGTATTATCACTTCTTCAAAGTTTTCTTTCTTTCTTTCTTTCTTTTTCTTTCTTTCTTTCTTTCTTTCTTTCTTTCTTTCTTTGATGTATGCTTTCTTTTTCACATTAAAACCAAACAGCATTTCTGCTAAACTTTTTCTTACATCTTTTCCGGCAATCAAAACACAATGGTCCATTATTTACCTGAAGTAATGGCAGCACGTGGTAACCAATTCACTAACTAACGGAGTCGAAAGCAGGATTCTAATATGATGCTATTAAAAATACAACACAATTGTCACAAAATGTACTCGTCAAAATCGTAATTTTCCTTCATGCTTAGTCCTGTGAACGACCTTCACAATCTTAGAAAAGTGGGCGGTTACAAATTTTTCTGTGAGGTGATGGGCAACAATTAAATGTTTCTACTCACAAAAAAGTCAATAAATTTGTAAGTTTTCTAGCAGAATATTTATTACGTGAGCAACTTTTCGAAAGTTTAATATTATATAGAGAGGGTGTATGAAGAATACAAAATTTGGGGGCCTATACCTGACACCAAAACGAGGACAAAAGTCCATGTAAACATAAGTTCGCAAATCCTTCGTTTTCGAGTTATCAAGTTTAAAGATTACGGTAGACGCTGTTGAATGTACAATCTAAGATACAATCCCAAAATACTTTTACAAACTCTGGGGACGGATTCCTGACACCAAAACAAGGTCAAATGTCAATGTAAATATATGACTAAAAGGCCAATAACAAATGTTCAAAATGTCCTTCACTTGCTTCTACACACGCATGCACCCGTTGGATCATTGACTTCGAATTTCGGTGTCACATTTTTCCTCATCTGTTAATATATATATGTGTGTGTGTTTCTGAGTGTGTGTGTAGCTGGCAACTTGTATTCGAGGATACCTCTCAACTAGAGTGGATAGCCAATACCTATTGCAGACGCTTGCCTAGGCGCATTTATGTTTAGTCAACACCCATGGAGCCCACCTGTGGTTTATACTACAACTATGCTGCGCAGACCTTAATTATAGTTTCTGGGGTGAAAAAGCATGTTATCTAGCCTTTTCAACAATTTGAGCAACGCCATCACGCTCAAGCCCTCTGCCACGATGACGATATATATATATATATATATATATATATATATATATATATATATATAATTATTTTTTAGAAATATGATTTCTTCGCTACATAAGAGTTCTCGTGTTTCAAAATCGAGAGCCGAAACCATCAATATAATTATTAAAATTAAATTGAATTTAGGTAACAAGCCCTGGTTCATGCTCAAGCGGAAATTTAAGCGAAAATTTAGGAATTTTCGCTTGAGCATGAAACAGGTCTTGTTACCTTAATTCAATTTAATTTTAATAATTATATTGATGGTTTCGGCTCTCGTTTTTGAAACATGAGAAATCTTATGTAGCGAAGAAATCATTTTTTTTTAAAATAATTATAATCTAAGCTCTACTTCTGTATGGGGCAATGTTTTTTAAAAATTAAAACAAAAATACTAAAGAACCCTGGACTACTTACCTAATGTGTTCTTTCCTATTTTTCTATATACCAGCACACACACACACACACACACACACACACATATATATATATATATATATATATATATATATGCTTGCTTGGTTTTAGTGTTTCCTATTTCAGTTTCCCTCTTGGGCTGGTCCTTTTACTGACAACCATGCATCCCTCTTCTTACAATTGATATTTCGTCCTTTCTTCTCGCTTTCCTTCACTAGCTTCTGTGGGAGTTCGTGTAGTTTCCTGACATAGACAATTACGATCGTGTATTTTGACACTGCTGCTGATGATGATGGTGGGTATTACACAGATATTTTGATTTCTTCTGTGCCCCGAGTTCCTTCAAGACGTGGCCGTTCATGGCTCTCCACAATCTCCTATCCCTTGAAGCGCCTAGTAATGTTTATTTTTTAACGATTATTCTAATCTCGGTTTTGCATTCATTCACATAAGCTCTTCAGGAAACTGGCCTGTTGTCTCCACCTGTCTCTTTTTGCCTTCAATATGCTCTGTGGGTATCAAATTGTCCAGGCCCATTATGCGACCCAGAAATTTAAACTGTCCTATTGTACTTGTAAGTATAAGTGCCTGTCTTCCCCGTGGGATATTTGGATAAAAGATGCAGTCAGTATGCGAGGAATAAAGATGAGGGATTAAAATGGATATTGATGATAAACAGTGGGAAGTGGATAATGAGGAGGAAGAAGAGATGGAAAATGAAAACTAGGAAGAGTGAGAAGAGAAAAAATGGAGGCTATTTCTATTGTAAGTTTATTGTTATAGCACACACTCGTACTTGATATAACGTAATTCGTTAAAGTATTCTCTATACGTAATGCTTAGGCTATTGCTGTAACGCCTGTATAGTTCGTACGAAGACTGACACCAATACGAATGACATATACCGGTCGCCCCACTGCGGACTAGATGCGATACAAGGTCAAGTTTTATGTGGGGACGACGAGAGTTTCAACCCGGTCCAGTGGTCAAAATTTACCCAGCCTACGCAAAAGAGGACTCAGGTACAGTACTGGTCTGTTTTCTTCAGCCGAGTCTCTATCCGAAGACAGAGACCCGATTGAGTTACCCTCTGCCCGAAGTGAGGTCTTGTCAGTCGTAAGCCAGACAGAGAACTGTCTGACTCCAACTTGTCTGTTTTTTCTCAGCCGAATCTCTATCTGAGGACAGAATCCCGACTGATTCGCCCTCCGTCCGTAGACAGAGGTCTTGTCACGCTCTGCCCGAAGAAGAAGGTCATGTTGCGAGCCTGGGACTAACTGCGATTTGACTAACATTTACTCCAACCTCCCCAGATCACGGGATGTGGCACAAGGCCGGTTTTTATGTGGTGCTATTCCGAGCCCATCGGCTCATGCAAATATTCTCTTTAGACCCCGCATACTCGGGTCGGGCTTTACTACCCCAGAAGAGACTCTGCCCGTAGGCATAGCCTCATCTGGGTTCCTCTCTGCCCAAAGACAGAGTGTCCGACAAGCCTGTCGCGAGTCTGGTAGCGAACTGCTTAACTGCGATTTTGCTACTCACGATCTCCTACCATGGATCTCTTTATAGCATCGAACGAGTTCATAGAGTTACCGGGGTGTAGTCTTTATTCCACAACAGAGAAAGATGAAGCGAAATGGGAAAAAGAGGAACAGCGAGATGAATAAAAATTAAAAGAGGGGAAGAGGAGTATGAAAAGAGGACAACAAAGACAGAGAAGGTTGAAGATGAATAGCAAGAAAAGGGACATTGAGAAAAAGAGGCAGAATGGGGGGATGAAGAATGTATAAGTGGAAGAGAAAAGGAAGATGAAAGCGAAGACGTGGATAATAATGAAGACGAAGAAGAAGAAAAAGAAGAAGAAGAAGAAGAAGAACAACAAGAAAATGGATGAGGAAGCGAAGAGGAAGAAAAATATGAGCAACGGAAAAGGAAATTGTAGCAGATATGGAGGAAAATGAATAAGGAACAAATAAAGAAGAATTAGATGAAAATAGAAGTAGAAAATAAGAGATGGAGAAAAAGAAGAGGGGGGAGAAAGCGATGGATAAAAAGGTGGATATGATGGGGAGAAAGATGACGGGGAAGAGGATGATGAAGAGAGAGTAGAGGTCGATAAAGAGGTTGGAAGAGAGACGAAGAGAAAGAAATAAAGAGCTGAAAAAGCGAGAAGAAGAGGAAGAGAAAGAGAAGAAAAAGAAAGTGTCAAAGGAAGAGAGCTGGTGCAGGCGGATGAAGCGGTAGAAACAGGTGAAAAAGAAAAAGAAAATAAGGTGAAGAAGTGTAAGGTGAAAGGAAGAGAAAACTGAAAAGGGAGGTGAAGAAAATCAAGTGGGTGGGGGTAGAGAAAGATAAGGATGAAGTAGATGAAGAGAAGCGAAGGGGGGGTTAAGAATAATATAGGGAGGGGTAGAGAGAGAGAGAGAGATGAAAGGAAGGAAAGTGTAAAGAGGGGAGGTTAATTGAAAGGAAGAAGGAAATAAAGAGGGAGAGAAATGTAAAGAGGAGGAAGATGAAGTGGATGAAGAAGTGGGTAATAAATCAGAAGCAGATTAAGGTGAAAAAAGAGAAGAAGAAGAAGAAGAAGAAGAAGAAGAATTAGTAGTAGTAGTAGTAGTAGCAACAACAACATAAGAAGAAGAAGAAGAAGAAGAAGAAGAAGAAGAAGAAGAAGAAGCTTGAGTAAATGGTGGGCTGAACAAGAATAGGAGAGATAACAAAAAAGACGAAATTTATTAAGAACTATAAAGGAGAAGAAATTGTAGAGAGCCATGATCGCTAACTTCCTGAAGAGACAAGGCACATAGAAGAAGAAGAAGAAGAAGAAGAAGAAGAAGAAGAAGAAGAAGAAGAAGAAGAAGAAGCTTGAGTAAATGGTTGGCTGAACAAGAATAGGAGAGATAACAAAAAGACGAAATTTATTAAGAACTATAAAGGAGAAGAAATTGTAGAGAGCCATGATTGCTAACTTCCTGAAGAGACAAGGCACATAGAAGAAGAAGAAGAAGAAGAAGAAGAAGAAGAAGAAGAAGAAGAAGCTTGAGTAAATGGTGGGCTGAACAAGAATAGGAGAGATAACAAAAAGACGAAATTTATTAAGAACTATAAAGGAGAAGAAATTGTAGAGAGCCATGATCGCTAACTTCCTGAAGAGACAAGGCACATAGAAGAAGAAGAAGAAGAAGAAGAAGAAGAAGAAGAAGAAGAAGAAGAAGAAGAAGAAGAAGCTTGAGAAAATGGTTGGCTGAACAAGAATAGGAGAGATAACAAAAAGACGAAATTTATTAAGAACTATAAAGGAGAAGAAATTGTAGAGAGCCATGATTGCTAACTTCCTGAAGAGACAAGGCACATAGAAGAAGAAGAAGAAGAAGAAGAAGAAGAAGAAGAAGAAGAAGAAGAAGAAGAAGAAGAAGACAGCTGATGATAATTGACGTGATTTCCTTAAAGGATGATAAGATTAATAATGGCGGCACATGACGAAAAAAGCATAGGTAGAAGGAAAAAAAGAAAATGTTAGTCCAATCTTAGTGAAATAAGTCATGATAAAAAAAAAATAAATAATTGGAGAATCATGGAAAGATTTCGCAATGGATGCGGTGTGGGTATCAGTTTTACCTGTCTCTGATTCGCTATGGATTAATAAAACGATAAATATCATGGTAAAAACAAATAGATTTTTGTTATTTTTTTCTTTTACATGCACCTTTTCTGTAAATAAAAATGTAGTTACGTGCCTATGTAAGGGATAATTCGACCAAGTGTATGTGAGTATAGACCTATATCAGACACTTGCTGGTCAATAGTTAAAGGTCAAACCCGCCTATATATGTATCAGGAAAACAGTGCCAAGTATTTATTTTTATTTGTGCGTGCATGTTTGCGTGCGTGTGTGTGTGTGTGTGTGTGTGTGTGTGTTAGGCAGACATATATAAACTGAACTAGTCTTTACTTTTGTATTTTTATTAAACGGTCGATGTTGGCCTGCATCTCCAGTAAAAGCAGATAATTATTAAGCAAGAGGAAAACAGATAAAATATTAAAAGAAGATGATGAATGTGTACGCTTGGAGAACCGACTCGATGCAACATCACGTGTCCGAAGCAATATACAGAATTATTACCCTTACCCGCGGTTTATAGTTCTGAAGTTTCAGTTACCCGCTGTCACACAGAAAAATAAAAAGCAATTCCTAAGTGTTACTTAATAATAGCCCCAAAGATTATCGTCGCAAGATTATTAATGTTGGCCACTTGGATAGAATTCCTACTAGAAATGGTGCCTCCGTTAAGACGATTTGGGGATTACTGAAATAATGAATAAAATATAAAACAGCGGTGAAATACTGGAAGAATTCATTAGACCTAGCTTCAGATTGATGCCAAAGAAGCCAGTAGAAAATTAATGCGAACGCCACCAAAGAATTTTATTGATAAGATGTTTCATTAAGCTATGAGACAAATAACTTATATTATCAATAAAATTCTAAGGAATAAACCACATAGCAGAATTAAACCTGAAATAGGCAAGAATAGTTTTGTTGAGGGCACTAGAATAGGAATTGCTATTGTTATGATCAGAATGCTATCAAGCCAAGCAATACAAATACAGAAAGATCTATATCTATACTTCATAAATTATACAAAAACATTCGATACAATGCAAATATTAGAATATCTAGATTTACATGGAAAAGAGGTTTGGTTAATCCAGTAAAATATTTAATAAAATATTTTATCACGATTAAGGTAGATACTGCCAAAATATCGTGCGGACGTAGTAAAAGACATACCATGAGGCTCTTTAGGGCCAATTAATAAGAAATAAATAATATAATTCTGAAGCCGATGTTCTTACGAAAAAGTGTATAAAACTCAAGTTCGGCCCCAAACATGAGACGCACAGATGACACCAAGGTTCATGTTACCCTAGCTGCTTATGTTCAAGACGCCATTCACGTCCACACGCAAAAACCTACCGCGCTGACAAACTACAAAGAGACTGCTCCAAACTATGGCGACATAGTTCACAGTAAGAACTAAATTCTATGTCTTTTATCCCCCGTTACTACTAAGCACGCACACACGTACTGATTCTTTCACACAAATACACATATAACAATATTTCACTGCTTCTCACATATGCACACAAATACAATTTATATTATATTCCAAAATTTTATTCACCAAAACAAAAAGATATTACTTTCAAATCTATAACCAATTTCTTGTATTTTTGTCGTTATATTAAATTAATGTTTATTTGCTGATACTACGTTTTTTTCTGGATTTAATTATTTCAATGAAAATGGTGGGATTATTCTAAACCGTCGAATTACGAGTAATTCCACAAAATATTTTATGTTATTGTATCGAATCCCGATACTAGGAATTTTGTCACTTAATAAAAAAACCCGAGTAGAACGTTTCCTACAAATGCTGATTAAGACGTTGTGAAAAAACCAAAGTTGGCAAACAGAAAACACAGATATACGTACCTTAAAAAATGCAACAAAACCAAAATTGTACAGAAATTTCGTTGACAGCAGTCAATCTGAATTTACCTGCATATAACGCCAACAACATACAGTCATGGTTTATACAAATGCCGGCCATATTCAACGCGAAGAAAATTGTTTCGCAAATAGCCCGGTACTGCTATTTAGCAGAAGTCGTAGAAGAGGACTTACTCGAAAAATCTATAAGCAGAAGTCGTAGAAGAGGAATTAATCGAGAGAATGCACGAAGAAAATCCCTACGATAAGTTGAAAACAGCCATAATTAAAAGAACAGGAATT
>CAHIKZ030003402.1:1747500-1750000 GCA_903632075.3 Acanthosepion pharaonis | reverse complement strand
TATTTTAAGTCAAGTGATAGCGATTGCTGTATTAGTGGTACTATTTTTGAATCAAGCACGGGCAATGCCGGGTCATGCTGCTATTATTCTATAAAACTCAGTAAAACCTTGTGTTTTACTGGCTTTATTGCCTTTCTTGGGTTGAAATGATTAAAAACAAATGCCGTGTCTATTCAAGACGTTTGGAGATCACGGCACTACGCAATTCGATGTCATTTGTAGCTCTTTAAATAATTCATCTTTTTTGTTATCTCTCCTTAGCTATGGTCCTCTATGCATTTACTTAAGCTTTCTAGGTAGATTGTGCATTGTTCTCCTATGTTCCTCTTCTACCAATTTTAATATTCCAAAGAGAATCTGTAAACTGAAACAGTTTACAGATTCCCTTAAGTGAAATTAATAAGGAAGGAAAAGATTCGTTGACGAAAGTTGCTAAGATCTACAGTGGAGAAGAATCGTCTTTCCTTTTTATTACAGAAATTCCATAAAGAATTATTGCATTTATTTTTAACCCGATATCTTTATTACTTCAACCCTTATTATAGTTGACATTCCTATTATACGCTGTCCGATAGATGTAATGCATACTGTTTAAAATTGAAATAAGAATGTGGCGTCTATTTCAAATAGGAGTATCCATGTTATTCCAGTGTATTGTCATAGCTCTTTTCTTTTCTTTTCTTAGTTATTAATTTGTAGCTGAGCCTAATGAAAGAATTAAATATTAGACACACACACACACACATATATATATATATATATATATATATATATATATATATATATATATATATATATATATATATATTTAGGATATTGATATTAAAACTATGTATTTACACAATTGCAGTCGTGTTTCAACGCATACCAATGCATCTCCTCAGGCGATTGTAAACTACTGGCAAGTGAACTATTAATTTGGTTTCAAAAGCAAAATACATCCTCCTTTTTTTTCGAAATAGAAAACGGTTATAAGACTTGGGGGCTTTACCCTGATCAACCAATAGAATATCATCAACGTTTAATTCAAACTAAGCGAAGAAGAAAAAAATTCTTAGAATTGAGGTCATGGTCACGTGACCAAATCAAACTTTCAAGTTGGAGTGCATCGGTTTTGGGTTGACATGGGGAGAGATGTCGAAAGACACACCATAAATGAATATGTCTCCGGATTTCAACCCAGATATTAAGAAGGAACTGGTCAGGTGCTCTACTGAGCAGTGACCATTTGACCACACTCGGTCATAGAACTGATTAGGATAATGATGAGGATTTTTATTCGTGTATATATGGATATTTGAAATTACAAGTCAGTACATTTCATTTACGCAAAAATATCATTGGGAAAGATATGAATATACTCCCCCAATTATGGATTAAATAGTAAGACGTGTATCAGCAAAGTTTATTGTTATCCTCAAAAAAGTGTTAATGCAATATTAATTTTTAAAGAAACAAAGAATTTTTTTTTACAATCCCAAATTTTTTTTTGACTTGAAAATAACTCACAATGGGTTGATAATCCATGAAAAGCAAATCCGTCCATAAAATCCGTGTCAGTGCGCCTAATTCGATTGTGAATATGAAGAACATAGAACAAACATTATGCAATAAAACCACGAGTGCTAAATTCAGCTGATATTTGCATCATGAAATATACGACATGTGGCAACATGCAGCTAGACCTGCCTTTGAAAAGTTCTGGAAAATATTAAGAAAACCGAAAATTTCGTTAGAAACAAAGAAAAGAGCCTCAACTAATTTGTCATATCAATTCTTTAATGTAGCAGAGAATATTGAATTTGAAGAGAAGATTTGCGGGAACAGATATATGGATGCACAGAAGAATGCTGAGACTACGGACAAAGCATATTTGTAACAGATAAGTTCAAAGAAAAATGGAAAAAAAAAAGCTTATATTTAAAATCAGAATAAGTTGATATTACTCGAGCCTATAATGAGGAGAATTTGAAACTCTCAGTACATCGTAAAGGCAATAAGAACAAAGGAAAATAGTGCTTAACTGTGTAAAGGCATTGCGGAACAGGAGAAAAAATATTAGAGCGAGGAAGGGATAGGCAGTTGCCGAGAAATACGATCGCCCACGTCCTGAATGGTCATGGTACATAAAAGAAGATTTATGCATCTGGATACGAATTTATTGATCTGCCCTCATATATGCTTTTCTATAGATAAGTATATAGACAAATATGCAGTTTATTTTTCGATGCGATAATATATATATATATATAAGTAAAGATGCTCAGAAACGGGGACAATCCGAATTATTATTTCTGTTTTCTAAAAAAAAAATAATGTATTTAATGTAACGGCGAATGTTTCTTTTTGACACTCGTGTTTAGCATAGAAGAAGGTAAAATAATTTCCGGCAGAATATCGGAATTTATCTTGCCCGAACAGTTGTCCTCATCTTTGTTGTCATTTTGTTATACTGGAACACACCTATTCTATAGTTAATAGACTCTCCCACCTATAAGTA
>CAHIKZ030003402.1:1717500-1742500 GCA_903632075.3 Acanthosepion pharaonis | reverse complement strand
CCTAAGTCGTCACCTGCTTAATATTAATAAATGTTTTTCGTACTGATTTGACTTTATTTTATTGACCAACTTATCTACTCTAATATATATATATATATATATATATATATATATATATATATATATATATATATATACCATTGGTCATGGTCGTGATGATAAACATCCAGCAGCAAGCTTTCTGATCGGGAGTTTTTGAGGAGCCTAGAACACCCTCTTAGTTGCTGTTGTTCCCAAGTCCACTCTGAAATAGATATTTATAGTAAAAATAACAGTGATCCATTAAAAATATTACCAGCAGTACATTTGACTCTCAACAAAAAAACCTCTTTACAAAAATACGCCAATGAAACTTGATTTATTACAAAGAATACATATTCTCTTCATACGAATCTATTCTAAAAGTCTTGTAGGCATTAACTAACACACTGAGGTTTATATACCATGAAACAAAATAGACCAAACCTAAACTATTTCATATCTACCTCCTGTATCTCATATCTATTGCTGACATTTATGTCCTTATGTTGCAGATCTTATATCTGTTTCTTGAAACTAATATTTATGTAAGAAACTCTATAATGAAACTAGCAAAAATGTCAGATTATGAAGAAAAGAATCACACAAGTTAGTCAGTGAAAGTAAGAAGAAATAAACGAATTGAACTAAAATAGAAAGAGGAGTGCGATAAGGTTGGGTTGTTTTAAGCGACTTATTTAACCTCTACAACAAGATGTGTTTGACAGGTACAGAAATTTAACAATCTGGGTCGTGTAATAACAGTGGATGGAAAATGTGGCACAGAAATACTATGGCATTCGGAGTAGCGAATGAATCCTTCCATAAACTGTTTTTTTTAAGCAAATCACCCCAAGTCAGGAGTGCCACTAGCAGGCAAAGGGTCACAGAGAGTGAGAGTAAGAATAAAGAGGAGGGTTTGGGAAAAGAATAAAGAGAAGGACAGGGATCAAGGTCAAGTCATCAGAAGATGTCGATTGACATTACGTTTGAATATTTGAAGATTATAGCTATCAGGGAAGCAAGTGATAGGAAGGGAGTTCCACTAACAGGAGGTGCGAGATAAGAAGCTCTTGGAGTAGAAGAGACGGCTTCTTTAAGCCATTTCGACGGTGAAAGGGTGTGAACGAGATGCCAACTTAGTAGTGCGCTAAAATTCATGTAGTTTGGGAACCAGTGAATTTAACTCGCCGGGGCAGTTGCCATGAAAGTACTTGTAGAAAAGGCAAAGGGAAGCCACTGCACGTCTGTGAGATAGCGACTGCAGACTGGATGCCAAATCAGGACTAATCATGTATCATATCAGTCTCTGGATTTTGTCGAGGACCTCGAGATGAACAGCGGGAGCACCAGATCATATATGGCAGCAGTATTCCATGCAAGGACGAATGGTTGATTTGTAGATTTGAAGGAATGGAATCAGCCGACAAAAATCTTCTGGCGCGACACAGAAAACCAACTTTCATTGCGATAGCTGAAGCTATAGATTCAATGCAATTGGTCCACTTCAGGCCAGTGGACAGCGTGAGACCAAGAAGGCGCAGTGGGGTACTATCGTGGAGTTGTGCATCAGCCATCCTGATGGGACGCAGGGAGGGGTCTCTACAGTGGTTAACTGAGAACAGTTTCGTTTTAAATGTATTAAAGTTTACAAGGCATTTCTTGCCCTAGTCAACCACTGATTGGAGGTCCTTCTCGAGGCTTACGGCGAAGTTGGTTTTGTCAACGATGCCGGATTTACTCATTGGGGTAGGAGTAAATAGTAAGTATGAAGACACTTCTTTAGAATCAAATCAATGTTGAATTGCTTTTCCTTACCTATGGCACTAAATGATGAACAATTTCTTTACAGATGAAGAAGAAAATCAAAAATGTTCTAGAGACAGATGGTGAGAATTCCGTGGACATAACCCGCGAGGAACGAGCTGTTAGACATTTTCGTGACGGTCGTCTTCGAGTATAGAATCCAGAGGTTGGCAGTGAATATTTCGGAGACAGTAGGAAAGCGTAGTGCAGGTTCGCAGTGGATATCGTAGCAGAGCATAGTTCTTCCTTCTGGTATCTTCGCCTGACATGTTGCCTCTGGTCATTCCGGTAGGGTAAACAAAGATGGCCGCCTTTATACACGACGGATACAGTGTTCTGCGGCTTCTGATTGGTTAATCGCCTATTGGTAGACTATAAAGGGAATTAAGTCATTTTGACTCGCTCACTAGTTATACACATTATATACACAAAAAACCGTAACACGAGCAAGTTCAGAAGAAAATAAAAGCGAGATAAACTCTTATGCTTTAGAATTAGAGAGTGGTCATGAGGACGGACGGCTAGGAAAATTTATTACTCACAGGACGCACTGATGGAAGAGGCAGAAGGGGAAAAAAACGAGCGACTTAGCAAATGAATTTGCGTGAATGACAGAGCAGAAAAATGGAGGAACGTTAAATCGTCAAACGTTGCTTATAGCTACAAGAGATAGGAAGTTATGAAGAGCCATGATCCCCGGCTTCCCGTAAAGGCACGGCATACCTGAGTTTATTATCAGCCAATATAACCTCATCGTCATGTTATAAAGATGACACTGTGTTAATAGTGGATTTGGTAGAAAATGTTTAGGGACGATTAGACAAGAATGTCAATAAAGCAAACAGCAAAAAGACTAATTCAAAGAAAATGTATTGTATAACAGTCAGATACAAAGATGCAAATAACGGGAATGTCAAACTAAATACAGTAAGTCCCTGGGTTACCTACGACGATTCGTTGTTATGAGGCAATGTCTATTAATTTTGTTTCGGATTATGCCATTTACCTCGTACATAACGCGAGGTGGGTCAGTTCCTGTTTGTATGTCATATTGGATTTTTGTGCATTCGCTTTCTTTCGGTTGTGTTGTGTTTATTGTCCTTCATTATGGCTTCCAAGTGTAGTGAAACATAATCTGGTAGCGGGGCTTCTAAGAAAATATAAGCCAACACCGTTAAAATAAAATTGGAGCCACTAAAATGAAATTAGATATTGTTAAACACTCTGAAAATGGAGAAAAAGCTACCGGTTGCTTGTCTTAAGTCGTTGAATATCGCTTAAAACATGACCATATGTGTATACATATTGAGTTTTCCTGTAAGAGATAAGGACATTTTCTTGTTAAACTGTCACGTTTGTTTTTCTTTCTTCTATAGATTTTCTGCTGCTTCCGAGTATACAAGATCTTACGCTTCATCTCATCTATTGAAATCACTGGTAATAGATATATAAGCAACGTAATACAATTTCATTTCATTATATGTACTATATCTATGACCCTCATGTACTTTTTTAGTCCTAATTATGCTAACATATGTCATATATCATCGAAAGGTGTTATGTCCTAGATTATTACTTTACTATTTAGTTAATATAGATCAGTCACGTAAGTGCTTATTCAGGGAAAATCGCAAGTATGTTTCGAGTTACACAGAAAAAGTCATTACGGCGCATCGTAGGAACGGAACCCTGTTCCAAGTCGAGGACAATTTGTACAAAAATTTAAATCATTAACTACACACACTCATATTTCGGTAGACGACGAGCAGCATTAATATATTAGCGGTTGATATCGGATATATTAGAAGCCATTTTTTTTAATTTTATTTTTTAGAAATAAATAATTACTACAAAAATTGTTGGGGAGGTAATATAATGGGTATCCCCGTGGAAACTGGATTCGGCCAAGCTAGTTCATTTTCGCACAAATGCCCTTGGAAAAAGTATGAATACGTCTCCTCGCTCTTATGTTCTTTTGATTCAAAAATAGCAGCATGGCCCGGCGTTGCCCGTGCTTGTTTCAAAAATCGTACGACTCATACAGCAATCGCTATCACTTGACTTAAAATATTTTTGTCCTTCCTTGCCTTTAAAGGAGTGCCCTTTGCCGTGCTGATGTTGCTACATGCCTTACTTCTTGCCTATCTCACACTGCGAATTTTTTTCTAAGCTCTATACTAAACATTAAATCTGTTACGAAAAAGGAACTAAACAAAATGAACACAAAACGATCAGCTTTAAAAAAGGACTCGTAACTGGAAAAACCGAATGAAAAAAGAATGTTAACAACAAATACTTTTTCACGCCCAACCCAGTTCTGCAGAATCAGAATCAACGTTGAGTTTAAGCAAGCGAATGAGCCAATTGGAGTAAAGTGCCATGCAGATTAAAATTTTTCCCACTTGTGGCGAATGCAGCTGTCAATTTTTTTTTTTTTGCATGCTAGCATGCTAGTTAACATTCGTGTCAATCAGCTGTTGGCTCTCACGCTGGCCAGTAGACTCTTCCTGTCTATTCGTGGCAGCCAGCTATTGGCTCTCACTCTGGCCACTAGAAAATGACCGCAAACTACATGAAAACTGCCGTGAAGCATGAAAAATCGATTATTTCCACTACCGATGAAATTGGGAAATACAAAGTCAGTCTTGGCCTTCCCGCTAACTTGGAGCATGTGCATGTAAATTTTGGTGCAAATTCGTCGAAAATTGCGGCCGTGTATTCGTTACAAACACACACACACACATACACACACGCGCACATCCTGCCTTTTATAGATAGAGATTGTCTTCTCGGCTGGTTGCAAACTAGTCTCTCCTTGGAACTGACAGAAAGCAACTCGTCTGTTTCCCAAGATTATTCATGCGAAAGTAGACGCGTAGCGGAATTTGAACGGTTAGATCTGTTTCCGATTGCATTCTGCGCGCAAATCTGCCAAGTGTATTCATTTATATCAAATTTTTATTTCACATAATATTTTTATTAGTAGAGAGAGATCTAAAAATGTTTAGATTATTCTCATTGTTTAGAATTGTTTTCGTTGATTTATGACCTTAAGGCAAATTCTTGGCATAATTTTTTTTTTATCCTGATATTTCGTTTATTTATTGTTCATGTCACGTCACGCCACGAATCCCGTGACTCAAGTACGGCAGTCGTTTGATTGGGCAAGGTATTCTGACGGAACTTATTCTTCTTCAGGCTGGTTTTAAATTCAGAGTTTTCCTTCTCTTGGATTCTTGACCATCACAAAGCAAGAAAACCCAAATTTAGAAGTAACTTCAACTCACAACTGCATTTTCTGTGACAATTACACTTACGACACCCAGCAACTCACTACCTCCCCGCCAAATTTTAATCTCTCTCTGCACACACACACACACACACACACACACACATATATATATATATATATATATATATATGAAGAAAATTGCAGAAAAAACAAACAAAAATCTTAATATGCAATTATGCTGTATTAATGTTAATATAAAGTCGACGTCGGACGTTTCGGTCTATTTAAGACCATCTTCATGGACATTTTCATTTAAACATAATTAACATTAGAACATATAAAAATTTAACACAAAAGACGATGGACATAAGAGCACAACTAATCCAAACAGATAACTGAAATGTTTATATAAGATCAGCGTTCCGTTTAAATATGATCACGTCGTCGTCACGTGTGCGATGTTGTGAAAACGTATTCGAAGATGATTTCCAAATATTAAAATATTAAAAAAGTCGATTGAACTATTTTATATAAACAGTTCAAGAAATCCCTTCCGTTGATATAGGAATACGTAGAGATCAATAGGTTCTTATATCTTCATACAAGCTTGAATTCCTCCACGTTACAAAGCAAATCAAAAATGATTTCAAAAACGATGGAACAGTTCTAAAAAACAGTTCGATAATAAATACTTTCCTTACTTGATCAATAGATTCTTATATTCTCGTCCAAGCTTGAAGTCTTCCATGTTATAAAGTAAATTCAGGTTTGTATTTTATTTGTACTTTATCATAAATAGACCAAAACGTCCGACATCGACTTTATATTAACATTAATACAGCATAATTGCATATTAAGATTTTTGTTTGTTTTTTCTGTATTTTTTATACTGTCGGATCTATATCCATATATTTGCTTACATATATATATATATATATATATATATATATAGTTTATTAAAAACTAGGTAACCCGTATGGGTAAATCTAAGGAGGATATAATCCAGAGAGCTCAATGTAAATCCAGAGCAAATAATTTAAATAAAAACAGACCACTTTAAGGTTCCATGTAAAAGTGGTCTGTTTTTATTTAAAATATATATCTTAAAGTGGTCTGTTTTTATTTAAAATATATATATTAAAGTGGTCTGTTTTTATTTAAAATATATATATATATATATATATATATATATATATATATATATATTAAGAAATGGACAAAGTCCGACAATTTATTTATTAAAGACATTTTTTATGTTTAACGTTCTTTTTATAGATACAAGTATTTAAGTAAATGCTCTGTTTATAATAAACAGTATTAAATAACATTTACCGGCCTGAATGTCCGAGAAATTTTCATAGAAAATATTCGTCCTGATGACGTCATATATTAAGAAATGGACAAGTCATTTGTTTACATTTGATACGCCAGAGCAGTTATGAATGGACGAGATTCATGGAAGATTGAAGTTTATAAGCAGTAAATTCAACCTTGCCTACCGAACGCTCCTTTGTGGCCGATTGGTAAGGCAGGTCAGCGTAAATGACGGTTCCGTATAGGATGCAGGTTCGAATCCTGTCAAAGGACGAATATTTTCTATGAAAATTTCTCGGACATTCAGGCCGGTAAATGTTATTTAATACTGTTTATTATAAACAGAGCATTTGCTTAAATACTTGTATCTATAAAAAAAGAACGTTAAACATAAAAATGTCTTTAATAAATATATATATATATATATATATGTGTGTGTGTGTAACAAAAATTATTATTCCCTTCTTGACAGGGCGCAAAAGAGAGAGAGAGAAAAAACAAAGAAAGAGAGAGAAGTTAAAATTATGTCTATTATATTAAAGAATCTTTTCTTTTCTAATATACGAATATCTTTTCGTTTCTGTAGTTTTTGTGTGTGTATAAAGTGATCAAAATACATAATGTGTAGTACCAAGTTTTTGACTCATATGATTCTGGAGATGTGAGTGGGAAAAGAAATTGTGTTTTAAGTAGGCTATATCTCTACTTTTAAGAGTAGCGTTATTTTAAGAAACTATGTCTTGCTATTTTACCTATAGCTGGAGGAAGATGGATTCATACATTTCCCGAGGCTATTAGTGTGAATGAACAAAACAGAATAAAACAGGTATATGAACTCGGCACACCGAACTCAGTTTCCGCACAAATAACCTTTACACTATCCGAGCCTCCGTCCTGGGTATGACGATAAACTACATCTGCGTCCTGGGTATGACGTTAAACTACATCTGCGTCCTGGGTATGACGATAAACTACATCTGCGTCCTGGGTAAGACGATAAACTACATCTGCGTCCTGGGTAAGACGATAAACTACGTCTAACAGCAAGGCCTCTGCTCAGGAGGTTTCGAGGAGCGTAGAACCACCTCTTAATTGTTGGTGTGTCCAATTCCAACCTGACTCTGGGTTGTAGCACCTGTTAGGGTCCCAGCTATGGGTAAAGAGCTAACTCCCAAACTGGGGTCAAAACACTATGAAAGTGTAAAAATAGGTTTTAATATCAGAAATACTTTGTAAAAAATTATTACCAGCAATACATTTATTTTTTTTTTTAAGCGTTTCACCCCAAGCAAGAGGCGGGAAGCCACTAGGACGCAAGGGGTTACAGAAAATTATAGCAAGATCAGATAGGAGTGATAGAGGAAAGGATGATGAGAAGGGTAGTGGATAGATCAAGGCAACTGGAGATGTCGATTGACATTACATTTGAATAGCTAGAGATTATAGCTCTCAGGGAAACTGGAATAGGGAAGGGAGTTCCACAGGCGAGAGGTGCGAGACATGAAGCTATTGGAGTAGAAAAGACGGCTCCATTTAGGAGTTTCGACATTGAAAGGGTGAGAGGGGGATGCCAGTCTCGTAGGGCGCTTGAACTCATGAAGTTTGGGAACCAGCGAATGCAGCTCCTCGGAGCAATTGCCATGAAAGTATTTGTAAAACAGACAGAGAGAAGCGACGGCGCTTTTGTGAGAAAGTGACTGTTGACGAGATGCCAGATCAGGGCCAATTATATTGCATATCCGCCACTGGAGCCTATCAAGAAGCTGACATTCAATATAGTTTTGGCATGTGTTCATATATGGCAGCAATACTCCATGCAATGTTAGCAGCAATACAAATCTTGTCGGGATTAAATAACCCATTGAGGTTGATGTGCCGTAAAACAAAACAAACCAAACCAAACCAAACCAAAATCTTTACATTACCCGAGCCTCCATTATTTCTTGATAGGAATAGATAAAAATGGGGGAAGGAAAGCTCTCCATTGCCCGTGACTGAGCAGAGAGAGCGTTTTTTTTCTTTCAATAGTATAGTCATATATATCTTAAAAGAGTAAGTAAAAGGGTTTAAAACGAATTTATTGCCAACGAGTCAAAATACTTAATTCAAATACTTTCCGCTACTTCAATCGCAATAAAATTCAGTTTTTATTTATTTATTTATTTTTTATCCGTATCACCCTAAGTAAGACAGTAAAGCCACTAAAATGCAAGGGGTTACAGGGTGTGGAAATATTACGAACAGAAACATTAACCCTTTAAGCCCCACATTCCTGAACAATTTTAACCCTTCTGCCTGAACTCCTGAGTCTGTTGACTATGTTCACCATAGTCTATGAATATAGAATACAGCGCAGTACGTAATCTGTTCAATAAAACAACGTTAAAGATTAACACTCACGAGTCAGACACTCTACTGAATCTGAGTATATCGCTAATACTACCAGCAGCTGTTCAGTAATTCTTCAGTCTTCGATATCAAATGATGGCAGTGAATATTCGGGAAAAAAACATGGCCGCCTTTATACGCGTCGCAATGAATATTTTGAGCCTTCTGATTGGTTAACCCTTCTATTGGTGAACTATAAAATGAATCAGCTCATTTTGGCTGGCTCACTAGTACACCAGGGTACCCAAAAATTCCAAGAGAATCAAATTCGCAAATAATTTGCATGTAATGTTTCACGGTAGATATAAAAATAGTTACAAGTGTTTACCCACCGTTCAGCTGGTGGCTGGGTATTAAGCCATTTTTCCCTACCACTGTTCAACTGGTGGCTGGGCATTACATCATTTTCTCTACCACCTGTAAAGCGGTGGTCAGGGCTCAAAGTTTTAATAATAAGCAGAAAGTGAAAAGAGTAATCAGGAGGACAGTAAATTGACACTGCATTAACATTTTTGCAGATTAAAATTGGCTTAATATCATGGAACTGGAAAGGAGTTCCACAATCTAGAAGTGTGAGAAAAGAAACTGTTAGCATAGAACTAACGGCTATATCTAGCCAGCTCAAGTGAAAATTGATGAGATCTCTTGAGTACTGCGCTTAAATTTATACAGGCTAGTTACCATAGCGAAGAGCTGATCAGAATAATTACCATAAAAAGTATTTGTAGAAAAGCCAGAGTGGCAACCTTACATCGGTGAGAAAGTGAGTGAAGTCGAGCCCCCTGGTCAGGACCAATAATATTGCTGATTCTTCTTTCGATCTTATCAAGGAGCTCAAGGTAAACAGCAAGGGGCAACCAGACCATATATAGCAACAATATTCTAAGCATGATCGAGGAGTAGACTAATAGATATGTAAGATAGATTCCGGAGAGAAAAATGTTTCTCGCACGACACAGTGAACCCACTTTCTTAGCAGCTGACATTCAATATAGTTTTTTTTTTCATTTCATGTCAGCTGAGAACGTTAGATCGAGGCGAGGTTGCGAGTCACTTTCCTGTAGGTTAGCATCAGCGGTCTCTCAGATGATTAATGGAGAGAAATTTTGCTTTGGAAGCGTTAAGCCCTAATTAACGACGGACTGGAGGCCATTTTGTACATCAGCAGCCATTTTGACTTTGTTTACCCCGATTTTAATTTTAATTATATTTTTCTTTTATTTGGATTTTTTGAAAAATCAAAAGCTTCTTTAATATCGTTAACCGATTACTACATCTGTAATATACATTTGAAAGAAACCATTTAATTACGGTGTAATAATGAAATGAATATTTCTATAATTCACTTTAACAGTTTTAGATATTGCAGACAAACCTACGGCAGGCAAAATAAAAAATAATCTGCAGGAAAAAACTCCCAAATCGTCAGTGATGTATTTCAAAATTTGCGAGCTTTGCGGAAAGAGTCGAATTAGTTCTCAAAGTGACCGCTTGGCGGCGGTGGCGGGCCTTTTGTAGCAGACGTGATGAGACAGAACCTGGGACGAGCACAACTGGTTGCGACTTGCCTTGTCCACGCCAAAAAAGAGCCCGTATTTGCTTAGCATGTAAAGCTACTGCAGTTGAAATGAGGGAGAAAAAAGCACTTACCGCTCTGCCGTAATCCGTCCTCGGCCAGATAACGTAAAAAAATGAGGGGGGACTTGCATTGCATTTTTATGCAATAAAGATGCAATGCATTATGGGACAGGGACGCAATGAATTATGGGATCGCATGAAGACGCAAGGGATTATGGGTATATGGACAAATATAAAAGCAACTAATTTTTCCCAGTGGGGGGTTCTTTGAGTAACGTTCACGGTTGGCGGCTGGAAAAGTCTGTTAGTGCGATTTTGAGACAGAACTCAAGAAGTAACGACTCGAGGTTGGAATACCAGCTGGGAGAGCTTGAATTTACTAGCTGGTTGCTCTTTTTTTTTTTTTTTCGCCACACCTTTCAATTTTTAACAAGACGGAAAGTACGATACATTAGGGCGTGCTTGAGAAAGTAGATGTGAGAAATATATTATTTTTGTTATATTTGATTAATATATATATATTAAGCATATATTTATTCATGCCATATATACATGTTTATAGTATTTACATTATTATCATAACTATTGGTTGTTAATATAGCAATTTTATGACTCAAAAATAATCCATTCCCATCAATCGGCTTCAACGAGCCATCCCTCCAGCGATTATAATGAGAGGTTTGTCTGTATTTGCAAGTAAATGTTACTTTAAAAAGAACTCAAGGACGATTGGAAAGGGCAGGGTTTCATTGCAGTTCTTCCTATTGAGTCAATTAATCACCAAATGCAAATTCGCCAAACAATGAATGAATCAAGTAGCGTGCCTGTATATTCGTCTGACCAATTGAAGAGACCCATTAATGTTGATAAGTTTTATGAAAGGAAAACACGATTGAAGTTGATATTTTCAGTAGCACCCAACAACATATGCGATTGGGCCCTGTCAAGTATGAAGAAGGGGAGTAATAAAGTGTCTAACTAATGTCTAAGCAATTAAAAATGTAATGACAGAATGGTTTGTCTGTAGGCTTGCTCATCTGTTCTCTCCACATTAATTAAGAGATTTTATCAAAATAGCAGTAGTTCAGAATTACCTTAAATTCTCGATTCTATTTTCTGTAACTACAACCCTTACCTCACCTAACACCTCCCAACCTCCCCTCTCCCTCTATCTCACTATATATATATGGCTTTGGGCTATAATCCCGAATGTCGATATCCTGAATTTTAAAATCCTGAATGTATCAAAATCCCGAAAGACCAAAATCCCTTAATTTAAAATCTAAGATCAGAAACCAGAAAAACAGTCTTTGGGAAAAATAAGAAAAAAAAATTTTGAAATTCCTTTTTTCCAAATTTCTAAACTTTTACAAAATACCGTTTAAATATCGTTCATACATTTGAAAAGTTCAAATTTGATTTGTTACGTGTTGATAATTGTAACAAAGGAAAAAAATGATTTACCACAACACAGAGCTAAATCACAAACAAATATTTAATTTACTAAAACAGAACTTAAAATATATACAGGATAAACAATTGTATAGGATGAAAACAGAAAACAAATGTGACGTCGTCCCCGGTCGCAGCGTCGACTGTGTCGTTCGATCCCGGTCGGCGCCAATTGTGACGTCACGTGCTCCCCAAGCTCTGATATCCTGGTCACGGACAGCACCAAATGTTTTAATGTTTCGCCGCGGCGTCAGCTGTTCGCTCCTCGCTGCTCCAAACGTGACGTTCTAACCCTTTTTTTATTGATACCAGCCTTTAATTTTCCCAACCCGCTTTCAACGCCTGGTTACCAGGGTAACTGCACTGATCTCCAGTCTGGCTACCCACGTTGTGAATTGATCTTAGACAGACGAGATCAAACAGGGGCTGGGGCCGTTTTTACAAGTTGAGTCCAACGGGGGTGATAACACACAATTATGTATAAAAATAAAATTAAAATAAAAACTCACAAGGTCCAACGTATCAAAGAAAAAGGTAACAAACTTTTATGTCTATTTGCTCGGTACATAGGACTATGTCTACTTCCCGACCCGTTCTGTGGATTGTGGCACGACGCTTTTAAGAGGCAACTTTAAGGCTTCAAGCTGTCTGCTCTCTAAGAAATTTGTGTTTCTGTGTGTCTTTGGACGAAAGTCGAAAAAGAAAACTTATTTCTGTGGTCTGATTCTAAGTTGCTCTTCAAACTACTTGTTCTTGGTTGAAGAAGAGTTCAGAAGTGTGCGTGAATCTTGGTCAGCTATCTTGACGCTGTTTCAACACTGGGCGCTCATCTCTGCTTCTCGTCCAAGGTTCAAAACTTCTCGCCAGGGTCCGCGGCTCAACTCTGATTTCTGTCGGTTGGGGTCTCGCTTTTATTGACGCAGTCAAAACTGGGGTGGGTCTGTCGGGGCCAGGGGTTCTTCGATAATTCTAAATACGTATCCACCCTTCTTATTTCTGGTTAGGGATTTTTCATTCTTTTCCATTTTCGGTAACTCATTCTCACTCCCTCCCTTTGAGTGCCTCTGAGGGGCGTGTATCCGCTTCCCCGCTTCTTCGTATCGGCTCCTTACACTTACACTTCTGACAGGGGCGTCGACCGATTCTCCTCGTGCGTCACGTGACCGCTCTCGGCCAATGAGGTCCTGGTCCCTTACACTTTCCTCCTCCTTCGTGTGTCATGTGATCTTATTTAGCCAATGACGTCTTTAGTCCTGGGCGTGAACAATCCGTATACTTTGTTTTGGGAAAGAGATACCTTTTCTTAAAAAAAAAAATATTAATTCAAATCGCCCTTATCATGAGCGACTGAGATGACAACTTTTGGGCTTTCCAACACGTGGTATTTGTCAAGCAGTTTATCGCTAATTGGATATGATCTAAGAAAGGAATTTCTCAGACTCATTGGCGTTTCCTGAAACGGAATAAAAAAAATTTCAATTTTCCTCCGCTCGAAGAAGGTCTGATAATAAATATCTTTATTATCTCAAAAAAAGAATAGTGACCACTTTGTGATATCTTTTTTTCTAATTCTGGAGACTGCCTATGTTTTCGTATTAATGGTTTGTCTTCATATCCTTAGATACACTTCCCCACCCACTTGGACCTTTACTATCATTCCAATAACACACTTCCCTTTGGTACTTATCAATATTTTCATTGTCCCTAAACTTCGTTTCTTCTTTTCCTCTTGGGTGACAAACCAATTGATAACAAACTTCCATTTTCGTGGATTCCGGGAAATCGGTCAGATGCTTGACCCGAATATTTTCGACACCTGTTATCTGTCAGCCGTGGTGTGTGTGTGCTCGCCTGACCTGTTTTCGTATTATTTTTTTTTTTCTTTCTTCTTCGTTTTCTTTTCTTTCTTCCAGATCGCTTGAATGTAAAGAAAGAATTATTCTTAAAACCCAAAATATTTTCGGCCTTAAATAATTATTAAATGGTTGATAAACCGTAAAAAACAAATCATATATCTATGAATATTTCTCTCAGCTCGTCAGGTATGCATGGTGACACACAAAGAGTTACTGGCGGAGTGTTACGAGGAAGAAGGAAAGGGAATCAAATATCTTTATCACTTTAGGGCTAGTGAAGTAATCTAAGTGCTATATTTGGAAATCCACAAAGGTGTGTAAATAAATATTAATTTTTGGTTTGGTCAATGAAAATTAGTCAAAATTCTATTTACCAAATTTGTTCCATGAAATTTCTCTTTTATTTTGGTTGGTCGGCAACTTTTTATAGAGATTCTTTCGGTTGGATATAATAATCCTTGAATCAAAAGCCGAGCCGGAGTTGATAACAGCAGAAATTCTCATTCAACAACTGACAACCCTTTTCCAAAAATCCCATTTTTATAGGGGCTAACACCTAATTTGCATATTTCTAGATGATTCTCGAATCATCTAGATTTTTCTCGAATATACTAGAATGATCTAGAATCTTCCAAACATTCTATTTCTAATTTCTCTATTTTACAACTACTTCATGAATGAAAACTTTTTTGTAATAACAAGCAGAACTCAGTGGAATCCCTTATTATAGAAATGCATCCTCGTAACAGATTAAAAAAATATAAAACTAGAATATATGAATAATTCATAATGAAAGATTATGAGCAAGATCCCTAAAGATAATCCATAAGATCTGGTCGTTTTTCACGATCGTTAATTATATTATATATAATAATAAACATACATTTTTTTTTCTTTTTGGACAAAACTTGACTTGGAGAATACGTTTACATTCCTTTTCTACGTGCCGCAACTCTTTTTGAAACTCTCCAGTCATGCTATAAACACTGAAATGTGCATTGCAATATTCTGCTTTTATATATGTTTTTAATAAATTTTGAATTTTTGAAATGTATAAACACTATTCAAACACTACTTAGAAATCTTTAGAAATAAAAAACAAAATCCAAATCTTTTTCACTTTCACCCAAAGACTATTTTTTCGTGATTCAGATCTCTCTCATCTTTTTATAAATTCACGGATTTCAAATTTTGGAATTTTAAATTTCAGGATTTCAACATTAGGGATTACGATAGGCACCCATATATATATATATATATATATATATATATATATATATATATATATATATATATATATATGTGTGTGTGTGTGTGTATAAAGGTAAAAGACAATAGGAAAACACTATTATTAACGACGCGTTTCATCCAATGTGAACTTTTCAAGGCAAAACCGAAATGAATTTATTAAAAGCAAAGTATTAATAACAAAACAAAATTTCCTTAGCAACAAGAAGAATTTAGAAAAAACGCTATTATATTCATATTGTCAACTGAAAATTACGTCAATTACTGTCACGTGTGGAAATATTGTTTTTATTGTTGTGTTGACGGATTCAACCATTTTCTTATGATTTCTTGATGCAGTTGTGTACGTTGGCTTGGAAGAGTAGTAATTCTGTTAGGAAAGATGATATTAAGAAAAAGCCCTGAGCGCAAAGTGATATTTGGATAATATTCAATGGCGGCACTCTCGAGGATTTTCCTACTGAGTGAATTATTTTCTTTTTTTCTGAGTGTAGCATTTTTAAAATCAAAATTTTGGTTGAATTTATTTGTGTATGACTAGTGCATTAGTTAAGTTGTTTTTCATAAGGTCTCTTTTGTGCTCATAGATGTTTTTTTTTATTTCTGCTTGTTTCTCTAATATATTGGGAGAAACAATTTTGGCAATTCATTTTATAAATGCCTGCTTCAGAAATAGTATTGCTATTAGTGTTTGAGGATCTGAGTATATCAATAAAACTTTTGGAAGTGTTTGTGACTATTTTAAGAATATTTAGATGGGATACATTGTTCTGGATAGTGGATGTGACAGAATTGGTCGGTAGTATTATGCATCTGTTTTCACGTAATTTATTATTATAGATTATGTTATTATTTTTGTTTTGGTTGTATATACTTTCTTCTTGTGTTGTGGATGAAATGATATGGGTATTGTAGGTTTTTGAATGTGTTTTCTATATATGTGTCTTCTGTAGGTAAATATTGAGGGCTGCAGATACTTAATGCTCTCAGAAACCTTTGATAATTCCATCTCTATTTTCTAACTTTAAACAAGAAATCAATATACCCCTTCTAAGGGACAATTCTTATTGGTAAGAAAAATCTGCACCAGGATATTTAATTTGGCTCCCTTTCAGAATCGAAATCATGTCACCTGTCTGCAAAACGAGCATGCTGACCTTGGTAAGACAATATATTTACGAAATTTAGTAAAATGTTATATTAAACCAAAGGGCCAACCGACACGAGAAATAATTTTGGTGGACTGAAACATCACTGTAAGTAACTCAAGGCTCGTGTACCTGACGATATCATTTCGAATTTGTGGCTTTCGGTCATAGTCAGAGAATGCTACATGCCTGCTGCAGCTTCTGTTCAGTCCTGGGTGTTATCTCTGTTTCTTTTAGTCTGTTTAGTCGAATTGGGGATGAAACGTAGACATACAATGCTGATAAAAAATATATTCGTTATCCACTCATATTTTCTGCATTTATTTCGAAAACCTTTAACAAATTCTAGTTTGCATTCCTCGGAGGTCCAAGATGGATAGAGTAGCGTAGCCTAAATGTGCGAGAGAATTACTAGCGAAGCAGATCGTCCGAGCATCGGCGCTGGAATGTCGAGGCGCATGAGTTAGTGAGTCAGTTCGAGGCTGGCAGCGTGCCCAATATGCAAATTCTCTGGCTTGGCATGAACGTAGAATAAAAGGCGAGTTTTTATTGAGTGGGGGGGGAAGAGGTTTGTATGTTCAGCGTTGTTTCACGTCGGTGGCTACTAAAACAGAATTCGTTGTGAGGGTATTCCCAGTATCATGTTATATTCTGAATTTCGTGCATGCACGTTGTTTGTTTTGATTTTGTCGACTGCACAGTTTAGTAGGGTCAGTTGGGCACCGTCTGTAAGAAGAAGAGTCCCATGGCACAATTCATTCCACCAGAAATTTGGAAATGGAATGCTGTACTACTTGGCATCCGCGCCTGAAGTTCCAATACGAAAAGTCAATCTGAGAACAGTCCACAGGATTTGGATAGACTTGGAAGATATATCTAGTCAACATGAAAGAGTGCTGCTCTGGGCCGAGAGTGAGGCAGCTGGAAGACCCTTTGTCTGACCACAGGATTCTGCACCATGCCACACAAGCAGGAGAACACAGTCATAGCTGCCAGTCAATTGATGCGACTAAATACACCCCTTATATCTGGCCACCTAACTTCCCAGACTACAACCCAGATTATTATGTATGGGGCTTAGTTGAGTAAGAAACCAACAAAGTCCCTTACATCACCAAAGATGAAGTGAAAGCAAAGATTATGGCATCATTCACCAACTTAAACAAGGAGACCGTCCGGAAGAGAGCAAGAAATTCCGAAGTTGTCTGGAAGCCGTGGTTGAACCAATCGCGATTTTATTGAATAAATTTACTCTTTAGAATTTCAAGATATTTTAGTGTAATTTTGGTAAATATATCTGTGAAAATGAGATGTCAGTATTATTTTCAGTTCTGCCTAATTTAGACAACAATTTATCCATCGCACCCTATATGCGCGTGTGTGTGTGCGTGCTTGTGTCTGAAGAAGCACTACGGTTCCTTAACGAATCAACAATTCTAATGTTAAGAAAGAACTCTCTGATGCACTAGATTCAAGGCTGGATTCAGATGTGATCCAGCTCCCTTGAAGTTCTAGGACTTCCCGCAAGGAAGCATCAGGACTGGTTCGATGTTAATGACGCTCACGTTCAACGTCTCATCGAGAAGATGCACGATTCGCACAAAATATTAACAACAAATATTGTCCATCAGAAAAGCGCATATATCAGCAGTGTAAACGGGAAGAGAAAAATGCTCTCAGAGAAATGAAAGAATCTTGGTGGTCTGCTAAGGCTGTGTAAATCCAGGCGGCAGTTGACAGAAAAGATCACAAAGCATTCTATGAAGGTCTTAAGAAGGTGTATAGCTCACGAAGAAATGGAATTTCACCTGTTCTGTCGTCTGACAGCAACTCACTCCACACAGACAAGAAGGAAATTATGCCACGATGGAAAGAACACTTTCAAAGTGTCCTTAATTTCACCTCTGCCATCAACGTCATTGCTTCAATTCAACAGTGACCAGAAATTTTCCAGTTGTCTCTTGAGCCACGCCTAAAGGAAATTCAGGATACTATCAAACAATTGTCCGCAAACAAAGCCCCTGGAAAAGATGCTATTCCCCCCGAAATTTTTAAACATAGTGGGAAGACTCTGGTTAAGAAACTCCTTGAGTTTTTTAAAGTCATATGGAAGTTTGGTTCTGTTCCACAGGACTACAAATATTCTTGCATAAAACACCTGTTCAAGAACAAAGTCAAAAAGGTTGTATGTAATAATTCCTGTGGCATTGCACTTCTAAGTATCGCTGGCAAAATTCTCGCTCGTGTTATTCTCAAGAGAATAATCAAATATCTCATTGATGACATCTATCCCGAATCTCAGAGTGGTTTTTGTTCAGGTCAGGGAAACGTTGATATGATTTTTTTCACTTTGCTGAGAAAGTTCACGTAAAGAACGATGACCTCTATACCGTCTTTATCGATCTGAGAAAAGCGTTTGACACTGTAAACAGAGGTTCCCTCTTGAAAATACTCAAAAAGCTTGGTATACCTGAAAGTATGCTAAATGTCATCATCTCATTTCAGGAAGGAATGGAAGTATCTGTTCTATCTAATGAAGAGTTTTCAGAAGCCTTTGATGTAACAAATGGCACAAAACAAGGTAGTGTCATGTTTTTTTCGCTCTCTTCTTTTCGGCCATACTGCATCATACTTTTAGTGATCTTGACATGGATGTAAAATTTGAATTCCGCAAAAGTGGCGGCTTCTTTAACCACCAACGTTTGAAATCTAAATCGTTGACTCGATCAAGTATTATTAGTGATCTTTTGTTTGCTGATGATGTTGCGATCGTTGGCAATCTCAATCGAAGAAGCTCAAGCACTCGTCAATCGTTTTTCCACCGCTTGCAACGCATTCGGATTAACTATAAGCATAAAGAAAACTGAAGTTGTCTATCAACCAAGGCCTACATCTAAGCAGGTCAAGCGTGTAAAACAAAAACCACCTGCCCATACCTTTCCAATCGTTCCCATTACTGTTGGCAACAACAACCTGAAATATGTAAAATCATTCTCGCACTTAGGAAGCAAAGTCAATGCAAGTGCCTCTTTGGATGATGAAATAGTTAACCGAATATCAAAGGCAACCAATGCCTTTAGGAAGCTTAAGCATCACCTATAGGATGTTCATGGGATTTCACTGAAAACGAAAATCGGTATCTATCGAACAGTCATTCTCACCACACTTCTTTATGGGTCAGAATCATGGACGCCACACAGAACGCACATAAATCAATTTTATTCTTTTTATAAACACTGTCTTCGTTCGATATGCGGTTATACACGGCAGGACAAAATCTCTAACCCTGATCTTTTCATCAAATGTGGTGTCGGTGGTTAAGATGGGTTGGTCATATCATCAGAATGAGTGATGATCAAATACCGAAAATCCTCATGTATAGCCAAATTTTTCATGGTAAGTGTAATTTAGGCTTCAAGGACAAACTTAAATACAATTTAATTGCTGCAAACATCCGTACAGAGGAGTTCGAACTGGAGAAATACCTGCTACCGAGGGAAAACTGACTTTAAAAAGAATCGTCTCAATCATCTGAGGGGATTAAGGATTAACACCAAATGTCTGGCTAGTATATCAGCCTATATGACGGTCAAACCTTCAGTATGCACTTCGTGTGGATTTGTTTGCAAATCCCGGGCAGGATTGTTGTCTCATACGAAACATAAACATAAAAACGGAACTGAAAGACAGTCATACGTCGAAAACGACGGGAGAGTCCATCATCATATGTGTGTGTGTGTGTTTAGATAGATAGATAGATAGATAGATAGCTATAAACAGGTTAAGATAGATAGATAGATAGATAGATAGATAGATAGATAGATAATGAACAGGCTGAGATAGATATGAACAGGCTGAGATAGATATGAACAGGCTGAGATAGATAGATAGATAGATAGATAGATAGATAGATAGATAGATAGATAATGAACAGGCTGAGATAGATAGATAGATAGATAGATAGATAGATAGATAGATAGTAATTTCGAAAAGCACCTGTTCTAAAAGTGGCACTACGCATACACATATAAAACTGGAGTTAAATAAAAATGTAATATTACGTATGATTGTTTTCATGTAACATGACGACGTTACAAATGCATGTAACAAAGATAACAACTAATGCATGCAACTCTTTGCCTATCGTCAATGACGTGTATCGGTGGCTATAACCATAACAACATACGCTATGCGGATGATATTTTTATGATGGTATATTCAGAACAAAAACAGAAATAAACAAATACACAAGCTACGTAACGTTCGGTGTGTGAATTAGAGGAGAATAAGTTATATTTAAAGATTAGAAAAGAAAAACGTTCTAATAAGCAGCCAAATATGTTGTTGAAAATAATATGGATTTCTGAAATACGATACTTTGATGGGGTTAGTTGACAGAGTCCTGGAGATTGTCTACCGCAAAAAAGAATACAGATATGCAGGGTTTGAATGTCTTTAAACTCGGCCGTGAATTAACGAATCCACTATTAGCGCGAAGGCGAAATTTGCTTGTAAATGTAGTCCACCCCCCGCCCACCATCAATTTTACAGTGAAAATATTTGCTCCTCAGCGAACAATTACTGCCTAATAGTAAGGTGCAAAAGAACTGGATATTTTTCTCCCTCTTCTTCACTGACAAGTAATCGGTAAAATGTCTTTATAAGGGAATTAAAGTCAAGCAGTACTGACCATATGCGTTGTGCTATTTAACATTAGGAGAATAAAGAACCATTCATCTGGTAATGAGATGTCGAATTTGATTTTCGTCAAAAGGCAAACACAGATCAACATTGAATATAGACTTTGTGACATAAGCATCTGGTTGCATTACAAGGCTGAATAGCCCAGTCTGGTCTAATATTTAACCCATAGCAAGTGGTGATATATATATATATATATATATATATATATATATATATATATATATATATATATATATTTCTCACACCTGCCCGTATGTGGCCTCCTTTGTAAATCACTAGCGGGTCTTAAATGCCACTTAAGATTATCGCATAAACTTTCATAACTGGATCAATAATTTGTCAGATCCTCATACGTTGAAACCGACGGGAGAGTCCATTATATATATATATATATATATATATATATATATATATATATATATATATATATATATATATATCTTTCCAAACAGTGTTTGCGCGGAAGTAAATGTAACGAGACTCGACTGGAATTCGAACTTGAGTCTCCAATTAGCTCATTCCCAGGTGCCATCAATTAAACCGCCAATACATCCAGAAAAAATGATTGGTAGCAGATTCTAACGTTCCGAAACATCTCCTCCTTCATCATCATTAATTTTTCTGATTTATTTCTTTTAATATCTCAAAGAGAAAATATCTTTCTTTGAGTTGCTGAATCAGTTTCTCTCTACAATCAGCATTTAATTTTCAAAATATGAGTCATTCAACACTTATGACTCTTTATTCAGAATTTGAAAGGCTTATTTCCGTTCAAATTTTGACAATCGTAAGTGTTTGAGAGAAAACGAAGCAAGCAAAATTAAAAAAAATTAAACCAAAAGTTAAGAATAGTGAACAAGACAAGAATGTCTTGATTTTATTTACGCACAACAAAACCCAAATAATACTACAACGAGAAAGATTTCATTCATACGCACGCGTGCTTTTATACGTATTCATATGTGATTCGTAAGTATGTCAGTAGTACATATATATATATATATATATATATATATATATATATATATATATATATATATATATATATATATATATGATTAAATACGAATGTCTTTTATAAATCTAATATGTATCGTTATTTATTTAGCTTCATCAGAAATTTTGGTATGTGGAATAATTCGGGGTTGCTTCTATTTGTTAATTCTACTTCATTTGCTGCGTAGACGTCACGTATTTGTATCATGCCGTTAGTGTTTATGTGTGTGTGTATAAGTATCAATATTATTGCATAGGCGATACATGTATGCCTTATACCGTCTGTGGGTGTACGTGTGTGTATTATGTGCTTAATTCTTAAAACTTTAATGGAATTTAAGTATGTATTAAAATTTGGGTATATTAGTGCATCTTAATTGTATGATAAATTTTCCGAAATTGATTTGAAATCCTTTGGTGGCATCGTCTGCAAATATTTGGAACGCATCTTCCTTGCGTATAGGTTTTACTAATATTGGTGATATGAAAACATGATTCTGATGGGTATTTATTTTGTTATGGTCCGGTTCCTTGTACCACGGTGATAGTCCTAGGTAGAACCAATAAAGAAGAACTCGAACACAGGTATGGAATAACACAGATATATTACAAACAGGAATATATACAGAGAAAAAGAAAAGTGTTAGTACGAACAATCAGGTTTAGTAGGGAGAACAATGTAGTCTCGACCAGTATCACTA
Source organism: Acanthosepion pharaonis (assembly GCA_903632075.3). NCBI lineage: Eukaryota > Metazoa > Mollusca > Cephalopoda > Sepiida > Sepiidae > Acanthosepion > Acanthosepion pharaonis. Next base: position 1,720,059 of record CAHIKZ030003402.1, on the reverse strand, counting down.
TTCCAATGTCTTGCAGTAATTGTCTGAATGCGACTCTGTTTCGGTCTGCTACTGAATCGACTGACTGACTCGCACTAACTGACTGACAGACTTTTGACGGACCTCACTCCAGACTTCAGAATAAACTCAGACTTCAGACGGAACTGTATTTAGTCACCCCCACCACGAGGGCATCATGTTGCACAAAGCCGGTTTAACGTGGGATCTCCGAACCCGTGGGCTCGGCCAAAAATATGCCCTTTGAACCCGTATAAACGGGTTCAGAGTTGGTTTACTTCCCCGAAAGAAACTCCGCCCTTCGGTGTAGCCTCGTTCGGGTTCCTCCCCGCCTGAAAACAGAGAGTTCAACCGATCAGCCGACCAGCCGGTCGTCCGACTTCGGACTGAACTCCCTGCTTTCTCTTGAGGCGCAGTATTTATTACGTATGGAATAGTCCATTATGTTATTATGGGTAAGGTCCAATAACATATTTTATGGCGATTATTGATATTTTTCTTCCTAATATGTTGTGTCTATTATTTTTTACTAAGGTGGCATTTTTTAAAATCAAAATTATACTGAATCTTATTTTTGTTTAATACTAAGAAATACAATGGGTTATCCCAACGAAAGTATTCTTCTGTATTTATACAAGTACAAAGACGATTGCATTTGATGCCTGAAAAGACAAGATTAGGCATAATGGGTTGCGGCACAAGTTCTCTAACTATGAAATCGCTGGAAGAGTCTCATTTCTAAACTCTTTCCTGAAGCTAGTAGATAATAAGCAGTTGTCCGAGGCTCAAGTGAACAACGCAGGCGTGTCTCCTAATGTTCAATTCTCGGTCCAACTCTCTTTCTACTTGTTATAGTGGAACACACCTATTCTATAGTTAATAGACTCTCCCACCTATAATAAGTAGGAGTAGTAAGAGTGGTTAGTCGGGCTAAGTGGGTCGGTCAGTCAGTCGATGCCGTACGACCGTTAGTCGGATACTAAAGTATCAGCGACCACATCTAGATTACTCTGCGTTATACCTATTATAACAAGTTCTTAACGTTTTGTACGTCGAACCTGTTTTAGGACCGACTTAGTACAAACACAAGCCTCCACTGTGAAATCACTCCACAACACTACTTTACTTAAATGATCTGCTTAAGAGTATACTCCGATCACTTGCTGAACATACAACGGTATATGGGTGCACCTCCCAAACTTGAGATAACCAGATCTTGGCAGCTGATCTCTCCTCTAACCGGAGCTCTCACAGTTCAGTGGGGTAAAACAGGCTGATCAAATTCAATGACTCGAAAACCAAACTAGTGACGTTCCATCGTTACCGACTTGACCTAGAATTTTCACCGATCGCGATGAACGGGTATTCCCACAAGCAGGCCCTTGAGTACCTATTGGAAATTAAATTCAACCCAAACCTAGTGGAACCTGTACATAGGATCCATCGCTAAAGATGCTAGAAAAATGGTTGATTCCGTGTATCGCTCTAGTAATTACCTGACTCCTCCAGCTATTCTCAACGTTTACAAGAGTCAGATCATCCTAAAAATGGAGCATTGCAGCAATGTATGGACAGGAGCTGCCCAGTCTTTGCTTTCCATTATCAAATAGAGCCCAAAAGCAGCTCCGTATCCTTAAAAAGGACGAAATATTATCCACACTACAATCCCTTTCTCACTGACAAAACGTCACAAGCCCCTCGCTGCTATATCGAGTAAGACCAACCTTGCCACGCATATCGTAACGTACTACCGTCATTCTCTTCATATTCCATTGGGGGAGGTTTAAGTTAAACTCAAGCAGCTTCTTCCTACGAACCGCTGCGTTGTGATACCGACTCCCAAGAGTCACTAAAATGTTAATCTGTTCAAGTCAACCGTTATTTTCCCCGCATATCCCAAGAAATTGTGCTTGTTACTCCCTAACCCTCTACCTCGAGTGGCTCTTAAGCCTTTTACTGGGTGAATTGTTCTGGGCGGAAATTCTTTGGAAAATTCTTTTGAACGAGGAGACAGTGAAAAGAATGAAATGATGGCACAGTGAAGGAAGGGTCAGTATCAAGAATGAAATGATATGACAGTAGATGAGCGGATAGTCTCAAGAATGAAATGATGGGACAATGGAGGAGGGGTCAGTATCAAGAATGAAATGATATGACAGTGAAAGAGGGGTCAATATCGAAAAGGAAATGGTGTAACAGTAGGTGAGAGGGCAGTGTCAAGAATGAAATGATTGCGCAGTGGACGAGGCAAAGAGTGTTAGGAATGAAATGATGGGATATTGAAGGAGGGTTAGAATCGAGATTGAAATGATGGGCAGTAGAGGGGGGGTCAGTGTCAAGTACGACATAATGGCACAGTTAAGGAGGTGTCAGTATCAAGAATGAAATGATGAGTCTGGGAATAAGTTGTCAATTTCGAGAATAAAATGTTGGGTCAGTAAAAAAGAGGGTAGTGACGAGACTAAAATGATGGAACAGTGACGGAGTTTAGAAGTTAGTTATTAAGATATTTCTACAATTAGTTATTTCGGCTTGCATTTTTTAAGCACTCTATGAACCCAT